>JAVQJG010169017.1:0-10221 GCA_036024015.1 Craterocephalus amniculus
TGATCCAATACCGATTCGATACGATCCAACACTGATCCGATACCGACCCAATACCGTTCTGATATCGATCCAATACCGATCAAATACCGATCCGATACTGATCCGATATCAATCTGATACCGATTCGATACGATCCAACACTGATCCGATACCGACCCAATACCGATCAAATACCGATCCGATACTGATCCGATATCAATCTGATACCGATCCGATATCGATCCAATACTGATCCAATACCGATCCGATATCGATCCAATACTGATCCAATACCGATCCGATATCGATCCAATACTGATCCAATACCGATCCGATATCGATCCGATATCGATCCAATATCGATCCAATACCGATCCGATTCTTTTGTCTCTCTAAAAGTTGTTAATAAAACCTGGTCCTGGTCCCCGAAAGCATGAGGGATAACAAGTCATGTGACTGCTGTGGCTTTATAAAATCTGATGTAAAAGCATTATTAAACTTTCAGAGCCGCACCGTTCGCATGTTCAAACTGAAACACAAGTGCAAGTTAGAGCAAATATTTAAGTGAAATAAAAACAATCTGAGAGCAGAAACAGAAAACGCACAAAGTGAGGCTAAGGATACATGAGATGGTTTGGATCGGACCGGTTCTAATCATAAACATCTGATGGCCGATCCCGTCCAGCTCTCCACCAATCAGAGAGCTTAGATTGAGGGTGACGTCCAATCAGGAGCAGCCAGAGATCAACCAGTGAGCATGTTTCCAGTGAGAGATTCCAGTTCAAAGTCTCCTTCAGTCTAAAATTAAAGCAAATTAAAATAAACATGAAACCCTGACAAACCCGAGCTGACATTTCAGCCCCACAGACCCTCAGAAACTGGTCCACCAGTCCTCCCAGTCATCCTCTGAAAACCAGTTATAACAGGTCATTACATCATCCAGTCTGGTCCCTGAACGCATCAGACCTGGTGTTGTTGTGGCTGACGTTTCCATGCCAACTGAACCGCCTGCAGCAGCAAAGCAGATTTCTCTGCAGCTTCATGACGAGCTTCGCTTCGTCTACAGGAGGACCTGGTGGGTCTAATGGATCTGGTAGAGCAGATGTAACTGGTGTAACTGGTGTAACTGGTAGACTGAGTGGAGCTGGTGGAAATCAGGAGGAAATCACTGGATTTCTTCTTAAAACTAACAGATACAGACGCATTTTAATGATGAGAGCAGGCTCAGCAGGTGGATCTGGTCTCAGGTAAACTCAGGTGGACTGAAACTTCCCAATGACCCCAAACCCAGCAGCGTGGAAGCAAAGCACAGAAAATAAACCCGATCGCCTCCAATCCACAACTTAAACCAACATTTTACCGCTCATTTCCTGACAAATCCGCAGTCAGACTCGGGATACAAACAATTAATCAATTATCAATTAATCATTGATAAGAAATTACTCAGTTAAAATGAATTAATTGCAATTAATCAGGTTTTGAACCTGTAATTCATCGCCAGCCCACATGAGTGAGGGCGTGTTTGATGCAGAAGCTGTCCTCTGATCATACACATGATAATTTCATTTATTTTGTTAAATTCAAGTTATAATAGTAATAATAATAGATATAACTTTGCATTGTTCCATGTGTGAATGTGTTGTTTCCTGCTGTGAAGAATAAATTGCATTTTCATAGAAAGGAACCTGTTGATTCAGAGGAAAATTCAGCTTCTCAGAAAAATGTCTTCTTATCAATTAATCGATCGATAAAATGAAATAACTATCGATCATTTGCATCCCTAAGTCGGACCTTGAACCTCTTTCTGTTATAAAGCTGGATCTTTTACCTCATCTGCAACAACCAGGACCCGCATGTTCCCAGAAAGCATGAACAAACCAGATTCCTGCTTTTCCCTGTGAAATCTCTCTGCAGGAAGACAGCAAACGCACCGATAACTCTGCCTTTTCTTTGCAAGCTGGATTTGTGTAAAAAGTTTCTTCACACCTCTGAGAGAAGCTCCAGGTTTGGACGTGGAGGATTTAAAGCTGCTCAGCTGCAGAAAACAGGAACCTGCTTACCTCTTTTTGGTTTGGGGAAGCTTTCGTGGAGGTGAAAAACCACTTTCTCCACAAAGTGCTGGATGTTGCTGTGCTCCGGTCCTCGGACAAAAACCATCCAGTCGTGGGTGAAACCTTCCACGGTGGGTTTCTTTCTAACCTGGGCGCGATGTCCGAGCTCTAGTTTCACCTGAACAGCACCCTGGGGGGACAAAACCACCCGGACTTACTTCTCTAACTGCTTTCCACCCTTAAAACATAGTAAACAAGCTCCAGGGCGCTACTTTTACTTCCATAAAACCTAATTTAATAGCAATAATTAACTTGTAAAATCAATTCAAAATAAGTATTACTGGCTAATACACAGTACGGTGAAAACGGCTGTGTTTACATATGTTTTAATATGACAAATAAAGATGTTTGAGCTATAAATTAGAAAAATACGTTGAAAACCATGCTAAAATCCTCCAAAAATACCAGCTTATTTAATTTATTTAGTGTATCTTTGAGCCGAATGAAAGAATGGGGTGCAAACATCTAAATTAGCTTCATAATACTGCCGGAATAACGCCAGATGTTCCCGGTAACGTTGGGATGTTTAAACCCGCTGTTTTCCCGGTGGGATTCCGCATCGGGCTGATTAAGGACGTGTACAGAGTCTAGCTAACCGTGCCGATGGAAAATCCTCGCGACGGAGTAAAAAGCACCGACCCCGCCGGTGTGAGACAAAAAAACAGCTAAAATACTGAGCGTTACATTTCAAAACAGTGACTCAGCAAAGCCCCGAAACTGCAGACTCACCGAGTTGGCCATCCTTCAGGCCGCGCGCTCCTGTTATTTCATAGAGAATTAGTTTTAAATGAGATTAAAGGTGAGAACAGTTTGCCTATGACGGCGGACATGGTCTCTCCTGGACTGAAGTCAAACTGAAGACTTTCAAAGGCTCGCCGGCGGTCAATAACACGTAATGACGTCAATGACTTCCGGTCCGCCCTTTCAAAGTTAAGTCAGTGGTCTAAACTGCTTTTGCAATGTGGTTCAGCGTTGTTTTGTTTAAATATTTAGTCCTTACCTGAAAGAAACGATGTTTGGATGGCTCTAATAGAGGGATGTCATAATAAACAATACTAATGATAAATTAATTATAATACAGTAATAACAAAGCCCTAAATTAATATTATTGTAATAAAAAAATAGTACAATACTGAATTTCCCTCTGGGATTAATAAAGTATTTCTCGTTTCATTATTCATTTCGTATACAGAGCTAATTTGATTTGATGTGGTCCAGGCCAGTTAAATTACAGCATAATAATCAAAACTCCATGTTTTTCTTTTTCTTTTAGTACAGTGAAGTAATAGTATAGCAAAATATTTATATAATGGATAGGGCTGGACAATTAATCAAATTTTAATATTGATTACAATATTGCCTTCTCACAACCATAAAAACACAGTAATTGAAGACAAATAATTAATGTCACATGCATGTAAAAGGAATACACATAGACTGGGTATTATGTTCTTATTGCTATTATTATTTGAATATATTTTTATTTTACTCCTTTACTTGTTTCTAATTTATTTCCAGTTGTTTTCTTTTAAAAGTTATATTTGTGGTTGAGTTTTGGTGGTTCAATAAACACTTATTTTTTAAATCAATCAATAATTGTGTACATTAATCGTGATTTCAATGTCAACCAAAATAATTGTGATTATTATATTTTTCCATAATCGTCCAGCCCTAATAATGGACTAAAGTTTTGGAAAATATTAAGAACAACCTACACAGAGATTCCTCCTGCTTCTCTGGATCTGCTGATGATGTTCTACACTGTAGATGCTGGATCCTCTCCATGTTTACAGCCAGTGTGTCTCAGACTGGTGAACCTCTGTCCATCTTTCCATCTGAGAGACTCTGCCTCTCTGAAACGCTTCTTTATACCCGTCATGTTATTAACCTAATTAGTTGGTTCTAATTTGTACCAGTTGCTTTTCAATCCTTTCGTTACTCCTGTTCTAACTTTTATAGAGATGTTGCTGCGATCGGATTAGAAATGAGCTCATATTTTCCATGAAATGTTAAAATGTCTGATATGATGTTTATGTTCTACTGGGAATACAATGTGGGTTAATGAGATTGAAAATCATTGTATTACATATGTATTTACATTTCAAATCAAATATCTTTTAGGAAATAATAATAGTAAAAACGAATTAATATGAATTTACTTGTTCATTAATCAATTAACGTTAATATAAAACAACCATGAAATACTTAATTACAGAAAAGATCATATGATCAGTTGTTAAAAACATAATTTGGGGGAAAGTAAATTATTTAATGTTAAATTTGGACCATTAATTGAAATCTGTTTGCTCAGCCTGTTTCCATTGTTTATATGATAGTGGAATAATTAATCAAACGCACTGAAACAGTTAAAAATGCTCAAGATTTTGTGAAACTAGTTTCAATTAGATTTGTCTAATTGTCTAATTTTGAAAGGTATATGATTTCATTTCCTGTAACTTTCCAGCTTAATTCCGCTACCTTGATTCCTCTGAGGAATAAAGCGCACGCGCAGCGTGGGGGACCCGCTGGGGCAGTAGACTGAGCACGAGATGTACACAGCCAATAAGAGAAGAGCAGATACTCTGATCTCCTATCAGGTAGCCGCAACCTCGCAGTAATTATGGTGCTTTCAGGTCTCGTGGGAAAACTCACCATGGAGCGATATCTAAACAATTTAACCCGGACGCGTGTACCCAGCTATCATGACTCAACAAATAAGTCTCTCCAAAAAGATTGAAGGTTGGAAAAACTGTATAAATAATCAATACGAATAATCTAATTATCATTTTATGTATATATAATTTGTATTCCATAATGGGAGACATCATTATCATCAAATGAACTTGTAATCCTGCTTGGACCAAAATAAAAAATAAAAAAAAGAAAGAAATTATTTGTGATGTTAATACTAGTTCAATTTTTTTTAAAGTGTCGTTTTCCACTACTTTTGTGTTTATGTATTTGTTGTAAGTGGAAAAGCGTTTAATCTAATTAGAACAAAGACAAGATTCAGAAGAAGTTGATTAATTAATTCACTCCATTACTTTAGGTTTCAACTTGGAAAAAAAATACTAGAACAGTTATCTTCACAATAACCAATATTTTATTTACATGATTCCAACTTTTCAGCTAATAAAAACCTTGTTCATCTGCTCAATACTGGCTACATTTCTATGCACAAAATAAAATAGTTGAGGTGAAAAAACAAGTATATTTCTTTTTGTATTCAAGATTACAAATTTAAAGTTGATATAATCAGTAACTCTAAAACAAGAAACCAATCAAAACTTGAGCTTTTCAAAATAATTTCGTTCCTGTAGGTTTCAGTTTCTTGTTTTCATTCTATTTAATGTCCTTTGATTGTTTGGTGAATCATCTGTATTTTCGGCGTCTACTTTATGTTTCTGTTTGTAATAAATTGTGTTTTTGTTACTTTGAAAAGGGCGTAAATAAAGTTAAGATGAAGAATATTCTTATTTTGTTGTCCCTATGTATAATTCAATAAAGTTTACAAATTGAAGAAATCATAATTCCAGGAGTTTGGTCCCGTATATTGGTTTATATAAATTCTCACCCAAGATTTTATTTCTTAATAACATTTAATTTATTCATGTAAAATCACTGGTACGCTGTCACGTCCTGAGTGACAGGTTGCTTTCTCACATTTTTGTCCCTCAGTACTCTCCGTACTCGCATGTGTCTTTGCAGTTTGCTAGAGATGGAATAGCTCAGGTAAAGTTTGATTTTTACATCTTAAACTTCTGTTTTGTTCAGAGTTAGGTGCTTACATGTTATTGATCCGGATACAGCAGGAAATCGGCTTCAGTTAGTCTGAATAATAACTATCCGTTAGCAGTGAGTAGCTACTGTTAGCATAGTTGACAACTCATGTAGCTACTGCTGCTCATCGCTAACTGGACCCAGTTTACTTCAGAGCTGTTGTTTTATTATCATGTGTAATGTTATCACAGTAACAGAGATAATATTTCCGTATGTGCTCAATGTTAGAAAAAACACTGTGATGATGTGTTTCCTTATTAGAATGACTACGAAGCCAAGTTGATAATAGCGCCCAGAGGAAAGTCTATTAACAAATTTGTTAATTTCACTGTAAATTAAATATAATAGATCATAAAACACTCATAAAAACATGGTCCTACTCATTAGAAAGCATTTATTAAATCGGCCTGGACGTTCTCTTCGAAACGTCTTGCTTTAAGTAATTTAATTGTAACTACAAACTAAGGAGCACAGCATAAGCGGTCTTGTTTATAAGCATGGCCGGATTAAAACCTGCGGGAACCTGGGGCAGGAAATGGTTGCGGCCCCCTGTTGACCCTCACTTCCACATGGATTATTTAAGCAGTTACTGTCCTAATACAAGTTATTACCCATTGGTTTATTGATGGAAATAATTATTTAATTGACATTTCAAGCTCCATCCGGACTAGTTTTGAGTCTTAGGACAAAGAAAGTACTTTGTGTAGGGTTACTACCAGAGGGATGAACTGGGAACCAAGTTCATCAGAGTTGATTTAACAAAACATGAAGTTCCATTTAGAGACAGTCAAACTGTGCCTGATGTTTTATTCATGAGCAGAGCAGGTTGTATGAAGGAAAATCACCACGACTGAAAGAAACAATGCTTTATATTAATACATACAGCTCTGGGAGTCACATTAGTTTCAGAGAAATTAATATTACACACTACCTCATTTTCTAAGATGTGGTTAGAATTATAACTAAATTAAATGGAATAGATAATATTTATTAATGATTATATGATTATTATAATAATGTCATATCAGCTCTGAGTTGTGATGAAAATATTTGGATTGTAGTTCTGCTTCACGTTATCTTTAAAACAGAATAAATTCTTAAATTGTCCTTTATATTATGATTTAATGTCTTTATTATTAAGCTGTCGGTTATTAACATGATGATGAAACAACTGACCTTCCTTCGGTTATTTCATTTACATCCTACCATAGTTTGGAAGAACGGAGCTCTTTATGTATAATTTAACCCTAAACTCAGAACACTGTTGACAAACAAGAAGTCTTTATTCCTCTCCAACCTCCATGAAAGGGTGTGTGTTAACCATAAGGACCAGTAAAAGGTAGAAATCCCAGTGTGTCCAGTGTGTGTGGTTTGCAAGCAGTAAGGCCTCCGTGCTGTAATTTCTAAAGCACCTGTTGGCTCAACGCTGCTCATGCTTTGTCCTCGCTTGTATTGCTACTGCAGAGCTTGCAGTACAAGCCAGCCTATATTGTTTGGCTGTAAAGTAAATATGCTGCAGAAGCCGCTGGAACGGCTCGGATTATAAACTTTAGCTGATCACAGGCTGTGGATGAATTAAAGTAGAAGCCAGGAACGTGTACATTTTAGGCATCACCAGTGTTTCACAGGTTTTATGTTGTTTTAAATGTTGTTAGCTGAATTCTAACTTTATAAATAGTTGCTATGTGAGCGTGGCGGCGTGTGTTTGGATGGAAAAATGGTGGATTAAAGGCTGCAAGCAGCAGTAAATGAGCAGTGATCCGGTTTAGAGAGGGTGAGAGGTGCTGATGACTTACCTGGTTATGAGGCTGGATGACGAAGAGGAGAGTAGAGCCGCGGGGTGGTGGCGGCACAGCAACGCAGCCGGCTTATCAGTGAGCTAACAGCGGGGTGGGGGGGTGGGTCTGTGTTTGGGGAGGGGATGGAGGGGTTAGGCTTTATATCACTCCTCTGCTTTGTGTCAGTTTTATTAACGCAATTAATGGAATTTCAAAAGAAGAGCGATAGATCTGATGATTTTTAGTGGAATGAAACTATAATAGAGACAGTTTTATGTTTATGGATTAGTTTTATAGGTTTGTATATGGAAAAATAAAATCCTATATTGAATTAAACCTCACCCACTCAGAGATGAAAAAGTTTATCGTAAAAAAACTGACAAAGGTTTTCCGGAAAGCCGATTGTTCAAGGTTTAAGCTGTAGTATCACCTCCAGTCCTGTAGGAGGTGCTGTGACACGCCGCACATAGAGGCAGAGAAGAAGAAACGCATCATAAAGAAGTAGTAGAAAAAGAAGTGAAGAGTCTGACTGGTTTCTGATGAACTGGCTCTAAATTCACACCAGTTTAACCAGAACCTCAGTAGGAGGAGTTTAACCTGCGGGGAGGTTTGGCCCTGAGAGATGAGGATGATGATGATGAGGAGGTAGATGATTATGTTGAGGATGATGAGGCTGAAGATGTTGTTGATGGTGATGATGATGAGGTTGAGGATGACTAGGAGGATAAAGATGTTACGGATGATGAAGATGGTACTAATGATGAGATTGAGGATGATAATGATGATAATGATGAAGATTACACTAATGATAATGGTGTTGAGGATAATGATGAGGATAATAACATTGCTGATGATGAAGATGATACTAATAAGGTTGAGGATGATGATGATTTTGAGGTAAATGATGATGATGATGATGTTGAGGTTGAGGATGATGAGGACGATGAAGATGTTAAGGATGATGAAGATGGTACTACTAATGATGATGATTTTGAGGTAAAGGATGATGATGACGATGTTGAGGATGACAAGGAGGATGAAGATGGTACTAATGGCGAGGTTGTGGATGATATTGAGGATGATAATGATTGTACTAATGATAATGTTGTTGTGGATGATGATGAAGATGGTACTGATGATAAGGTTGAGGATGATGATGATTTTGAGGTAAATGATGATAATGATGATGTTGAGGTTGAGGATGATGAGGAGGATGATAATGTGGATGATGATGAAGATGGTACTGATGATATTGAGGCTGAGGATGATGAGGCTAAAGATGGTGTTTAGGACAATGATAATGGTGTTGAGGATGATGATGAGGATAATAATGATGATCAGGATTATGAAGATGATGGTAATTATGATAACTTAAGGTTGAGGTTGATATTGAGGTTGAGGATGATGTTGTTGAGGCTGAAGATGATGTTGAGGATGATTAACTAAACTATATGTTTATGTGTCTGGAATCCAACCGTCACTCATCTGTTCCTCTCTCTCCGTTTCTGGGTAAATCTGTGCGGATAAAACGAGATCAGCTCTGAGGTGCGACGCTTTAGTGATGAAGGCTCCTTCTGCTTTATGACCTGCAGACATGATGGAGAACCTGAAGACACGCTTGGACTTCTGCAGCCCCGTCATACAGGCTCAGGTGAGCTGCACATGCACCTGCATCTGATTGGTCGGTTCAGAAGGTGAAGGATGCTGGAGAAATATTTCTTTTCATTACGTCGGGCAGCTTGAGGCTATGAGGGTGAAAAGTGTCAAATTATTATAAAATTAAATATTCATTGATTTATCTATTCAGGGAATAAACGATTAAATATGACTGTAATTTAGATAAATGTAATTTGATGTAAAATAATTTATAATTTTTTCTGCATTTAATGGGCACTGTGAATTAATTTTTTATCTGTCAGACCTGGTGGGCGGGGCCAATGACGAGGCTGTTAACTGTGGCTAAAGCTATAGCTAAAATTACATTTCTCTTCCTCATTTTCTTTCACAGTAACCAATGTGTGGGAATATTTCAACCGGCTCTGCAGGAAACTTTAATTTGGATTGCTTTATAATGACAGGGCAGCCAATCAGACTTAACAACCTGTTCATGAGCCACAGTGACGGTTTGAATTTATTCATGATGCAGGAAATATGACATGATTGAAACTGATAGTAATTTTATATGTTTTTATGTTAATTTGATTTATTTTTAATTCCTTAAAACACATTAAATTATAAGGAATTTAATTAATTATTTATTTGTTTATCTCCAAAATTTATCCTCTATCTACATGTTTAAGTAATTATTGCATGTTTGACTTTTTGTATTCTTAATTATGACACATTTTGGTAGTTCCTGAACATTTTTGCTTGATTTATTTTGTTTATTTTAAATTTTATCAAATAGAGTGCATAATAATGTATTTACTGATTTAATGTGTATAATTCCATACAATGAGTATTGTATTGGGTGAGTATTTAATAAAATACTCACCCATTTTAGTAGCAGTTGAAGATTTTATTGGTTTATTTTAAGTATTTATTTCAAATTTTGATAATCTACTGCCATATTT
>JAVQJG010169041.1:0-17154 GCA_036024015.1 Craterocephalus amniculus
TACTCCGGCTTCCTCCCACTGTCCAAAGACATGCATGTGAGGTTAACTGGGCACTCTAAATTCTCCCTAGGAGTGAGTGTGTGTGTGAGTGGTTGTCTGTCTCTCCATGTCGGCCCTGCGACAGACTGGCGACCTGTCCAGAGTGTACCCCGCCTCTCGCCCCCTGACAGCACACCCGCGACCCACTTGGATTAAGCGGTTCAGAAAATGGATGGATGGATGTTCACACACTTTGCTATGTTTTGATGGAAGTTTAGAGCTACAGTCGCATCATTCCAAATGCATATTCATATTTATCTAAAACCACGAATGTCTGGTTTCTTTTAGGCAGGCCAGAAACTTTTTTATTTGTGCTACATGCCGTCTTCATTCATCCTTCAACAGTTCGATATATCCTGATATTTACACATCTTATAAAATCCTGTTCTTCTTATTATATACTTGTTGAATGATGGATGTGCAATTTTTAAGCAGAAGCCTGAAAATAAACAAAAGGTTGAAGAGGTTAAATGTGTGTAATAAACCAAGAGCGAATGAAAAGAAAAACACAGACTCTTTATATTAGAGCAGTCAACATTTATATCATAATTTACATTTTTGACATTTTTGCACATAAATAACTGTAAACCAGAATGTAAACAGAGACAGTTCTTTAGGGGATTCTCCTCTGAAGTTAAAGCTCCGACCACAGAAAGAGAGGCTTTGGTTGAACATTAAAAGCTAATCAGAGAAGACACAGACCTTCAGCGATCAGGTTGTTAAAGGACAAATGCTACAGAAAATCAGAGTAGCTGTAGTAACATTAAGTTGCTTCTTAATGCGATTATGACCAGTTTAGATATTGTTTACAGTGTAAGTGGAACAAGCATCGGCAGTAAAGACATAAAGTGAAGAGGAAGGGGCCAGTGCATACAGGAGGGCCGAGGTGCTTGGGTGTTCTTTACAAGGCAGCGGACAGGTGAAGCTGAAGAAGGGGTCATTGTTTTATAACAAAAATATTAACAAATAACAACAATAGAATAAAAAAGGAAACATACAAAATGGGAGACCACAGCTAAAGAGCAAACACTTCATCATATACACAAAGTACATCTTCCCTTCTTCAGCATCTTGATTCCTCAAGTCCTTCTTCCCTTCGATTTTTCCTTTTTTCAGTTTTTAGGTGTGCGTTTGAAATTAAAGCCAAGTGAACTTTGGTTTCTAGCATCTAGTGTGAATCTCTAAATCTATTCACATCCCTGGTGGGTGCTAACAGTGTTGTAAAAAAGAATAGAAATATAACCAGAGGAGGGAGGAGGTGGGAAGGAGGGAAGGGAAGCTGGCTCACCAGTCTCCCGAGTCCATTATGTGCTACATGTTGAGCGGGCTGAGTCGCTCCTTTGGACCACATGAAGAGCTGCTCTCCAGTTCAGTTTGGTTTTGTCTTCTTCAAGTAGCAAAGCATTTAAATAAATATAAAACTCCCACCTTCAGCTGTCCCTTTAAACACACACACACATTCATGTCACATCCACACTGAGGTAACTGTTGTGAAAAGTATACAAAAGAAAAAAAAATGCCCTTTTTTGTTTAATTTAAATTACAGAGGCATCTGAATAGGACACAAACATGCTTTAGCGAAGCTTTTCAGGGGGGTTGAAATAAAGCTCTTCTCTCTAAATTAACAAACGTATGTGCCGTACTTTGGCTTTTTCTACTCTCTTAAAATGCTACTTTGGTTTTTAAAATTTAAATAAGTAAAACACCTGAAGAGTGGACATCTCCTCTGTTGGTCAGAGGTAACAGGACAACAATGGGCATAGAAAAAGTGACTATTTACAGAGAAATGGCCACAGCAAAAAAACAAAATAACATTAACTGAAACATTTACATTTTCACCTCATCAATGTAACCATCCCTTCCACTTATTGCTTTTGACGACAACAAATAAAGAATATAATAAATTAGATTATGCAAAAACTAATTGATCAAAAAAAGAAGACATTTGAAAGGAGGCAAAAACATGACAATAATGATAATTATATTAATTACATCAAAGGTTAATCCTTGTTAGGTGATTGTCTAAGAATGATAAACGCTGAAACCACTAAGTAGTCATGGGACAGTGTCTCTTGCAGCCCTGAGTATGTGTGTCCCTGATAGGTTAAAAACCTGGCATGGTCATGATGTCACTCCTGATGACAGCCAGATAGATAATTATTTATTTACAGGTGTTGCTCCTGGCAACAAGTCACCATGCAAGTCTTTTGTGCCCAAAAAGGTCATTTAAGCACTATCCTCTGACTCCTGCTTGACAGTGACGTTAGCAGGAAGTGGTGGGATGGGGCTGCTGTGCCGTATCTTGATGACCGAAGTCTCACTCAGGGACTCGTATGTGCCATAACCTGCAGACAGAAGTTCGGTGGCACTGCCCTTGTGGTGGGGATGGAAGTGGGGGGACTTAAGGTCAGCTTCCCGCCACAGCATCCCCAAGACCTGCTTCTCCAACATGGCGTCCATCTCCACCCCTCCCTGCAGCTGCTCCAGCCGCTCGGCGTGCTCGCTGACGTCAAAACGCTCGATCTCCTCGTTGGCCCTGTCCACCTCCTCCAAGGCAGCTTGGCTGGGAAGCAACGGGCTGCCAGAGCTGGAGCTCGCTGCCAGGCAGTAGCCCTTGAGGTGAAGTCGCAGGCTGCATAGGTGGATGTAGTGGCGATGGCAGTGGGGACATTTGTGTGGACGCTCTCGGGAATGCAGGCGCTTGTGCAGCTTTAGATGGACGAACTGGGTGAACTTAGCTGGGCAGAGTTTGCAGTGGTAGGGCTTCTCTCCTGAATGAAGGCGCAGGTGAGTTTTTAGGTTGCTGGTGCTGCTGAAGCGCTTGTGACAAACCTGAAAGAGTAGAGCACATAAAAGACGTTTATGTATAAAATTCGACTGATAATTGTCCAGATGACGAGGCCAACGGCTCAACTTTTAGTGTAGTTTCTTACCTGACATTCATGTGGTTTCTCTCCGGTGTGGACCAGGTAGTGTTTTTGCAGGTGAGCCAGTTGAGTGAAGCCTTTATTACAGGTTTGACATTTGAAGGGTCTCTCTCCACTGTGCACACGAAGATGAACCTGCATGGCAAAAACAAGACAAGAGAACAAAAAAACTTTAGCTCTATTCAGATCGTAAACTACATCATTTGATGTGAGAACATCTGGTGACACTCCTTGCTCCTTTACGTGCCGTAAACCTGCTCTGCTGCCTACTGATTATGTTGCAATCCTCACAGAGCACAGGAATGATAACATAGCAGTAAATCACACAGACAGACACAGGTAATAGGTAAACCCGTAACAACTCTCAAGTCTCACCTTCAGGTTTGACAGCTGCCCAAAGGTCTTCTTGCACACATTGCACTCATATTTGATTTTGCCATTCTGCTTCTTCAGAGGATAAGGCAGTGCCTTGTAGCCCACTGAGCCAGTGCCCCGCTTAACTTTGCTCAGATTGATAGCCTCTTCATCGGAACGATGCTCGCTGGTGTTCCCCAGCAGGGCTGAGGTAGGCTTAGTGGGAAGCTGCTCACTGGGAGGTGCTGTGCCTGCAGTTGGGGAACCGCTGGAGGGAGCGCGGGCCGGTCCGTGTGGGTTCGGGTGCCCAGGATAAGTGTTGTGAGGCCCTGCTTTGTCTCTCAGAGAAGTAGCAGCTGAGAAGGCACTGGTGGGCCCAGGGAAGAGGAATTCTCTGTGAGCAGAGATGGAGGAGGGGTGCACAGGTTCCGGCATTAGGAAGCGCCTCCCTGCAGAGTCAGAAGGTAGGAGGGGCACAGGAGGGTGCAACAGGTTGCCGTAGACGGAGTACATCCTGGGCAGCATCCCTCCTATGGTTGGGATGCCGCCACCAGGCAGAGGATAGGGATGGGGTAGGAGGTAACGTGAGTAAGGGGCCCCTGGTGGGTAGAAGGGGGAAGATAGTGGTGCAGATGGTGGCGAATAACCAGGGTAGGTACCCAGTCTGGTTGTGTAGAAAGAAGCAGGCGATGGTGTTGGACCAGACGGGCTCCCGTGAGGGCTGCTGTCTGGGCTGCTCCTCGCAGACGGGCTAGGTGTGGCTGATGACTGGTTTCCAGGCGAATGAGTTGAGGGGTAACCGAGCTGGCTGGGTTTGCGGCTGAGGAAGTCTTCAGAGATGTGAGAGTGGGGCATGAGAGTTGGGTAGCGGGCACGGGGATACAGCGGTCGCTCTGGGCTGTCGGCACAGAGGGGCCGGGTGGGAAGCGGCCGGCTAGGCTCCCTTTTGGTGGACATGGAGGATGAGGTGCTGTTGGTGCCACTCAGAATGGAGAGGACGCTGTGCTCTCTTTTGGGCTGAATGGGGGTCACTGCTACTGGAGATGGGCTGGATGCCTCCATTGTGTGATCCTCGCTGCTTGCTTGCTGCTGCTTACCTTCCAAAAGTGACTGCTCTGAAGAGACAAGCAGAGAGGAATAAGGTCAACAAAAGTTAATCAAACAGTTCTTTATTGTTTCTATAGAAACCATAGGAATTTTGCTATTTAAAGTGGTGATAGAAACACACTAAAGGACCTTCCAAACTAGCCATGTCAGTGTTAAGGAACACCATAAGTAACTCAGCGGACCAATTAGGGTGACAGAATTGACGAACGAGGTTGAGGTGCAAGAGAAGGGGTAAAAGGCAGGATGTGAGGCGTGACATCTGCCTTGGGCATTGTGTGTGGTGTATGTGGTGTGTGTGTGCCTATAAAATCAAGATAAAATCAGATTGGTGGCAGACAGACAGACAGGACTGATGGAGAGTTTCCTGCTAAAGATATCCTCAGAAAAAAGCTTGGCCTCCACCTGCCCTCCGCAAACACACACAAACACACCCACGCCATATGACAAAGTACACACACGGAGGCGCCTGCAAACAAAGGCCTCTGTCTGATTTGTTGACTCTCCCACTTTTGGACAACTTGCACACACTCCTGATTAAGCTCATACTCTCCAGGTTTTCCTTGCCATTTGCTATTGTTTCCAGGTTGAAGGTTAAATTAGAGAGCTTCCTCCTGAGTCACTCACACCTTCTGCCGTCTTTCCATGATGAAAGAGTGGATTAGGGGGAGAATAAACTCATACACATTCTAAAAGCCCCGGGATGTCAGTTAGCGGCACATCTTGGCTGTTAAATTGCCGCAGACGGGCCTTAAAATGCAGCCGTCTATTATCCATAAGCTCATTTACTGCCCAGTCTTTACCACGAGGTCGCCCAGAGGGGAGAATGTGTGTGTGAGAGAGATGGAAGTTGTCAAAGCTAATCCTAAGTGCCAGCACTGGTGAAATTCACTTTGCTCCCCCCCTCTACACACACACTCACACAATTATCCCCTCACAGACACACCGCTAGTGACCCTTTCGTCAGTAGTATAGCGGCAGTATGTAAACACTGAGGTTATCAGTTAGTCTTCCTCCTCCTCCTCTTCCTCCTCCCTCCATCCCTCTTTTAGAAAACAAACAGGGCGGCCATATTGGAGATATCAATCTGTCAACACGGCCCTTCTGCCAGGAAGTTCAAGTAGTCAACCGAGCGGGTGGAAGGTGCAAATCTACCTCCCCTACTTCCCCCTCTACCTTCTTTCTGGGCTTTTTAAGTGGCAAATATATCAGCGGGATTGGCCGATACACCAGTACCCCCCCCTCCACACACACACACACACATCACACACGCACACAGACACACACAATATGTGAGAGCTTGTGTTTCCTTGAGATGAAAAGAAGAGTGCAAATGTGTTGGCATGCCACCCTTGTGACTGTGTAAGTGTGTGTGTGTGTGGGAGGAGAGAGTGTTTTGTTGGTTGACGAGAGTGTGTTTAAACACACACACACCGACGCGCCGACACACATGGATGACAGGTGCTCTCAAGTGCTAACTCTTATAGGATGCTAAATGGAGGCAACAGAAAGAATGAGGGAAAAAGATCGAGGAGAAAGTGAGGGAGTGAGATAGAAGTGCATGATCAGTCATTTTGCTCACACACACAGACATGTATATTCACACACGTCTGGTTTTGCAATGACTATGCTGGAAAGAGCTGAAACCAGTGAGAAAAACAGGAATACATTACAGGATGTGGTTTTGGACCAGAAACTCTGGCGGCCCCTTCAGGACATGAAGAGTAACTTAAAAAACGAACACGACGGCAAGATGCACAAGCGGCATGTAAGATTCCTGTCTGACAATGCAAAAAAGATATCAAGCTGCTGCCTTTCATTTGACACAGACTCCCAAAGACATTATTGTGGTCACTAACTGGCCTGTCTTTGGAGATGCCGCCCATTTATTTAAAAATACATCCACTCTTCATCAAACAGCAAGAGATTTATTTCAAATATGAGCTTCAAAGCACAGACTAACCAACTAGCTCAAAGGAGAGGCCTGCTAGCTCACCATCCCCACCACTTCCTCCTTTTTTACCTTTTGCCCTTTTAACTGAGTTTCAGTTTAACATTAATTACTCAGAAAGACGTCTTGGTTTTACTCAGAGAAAGTCATTACCTCCAACTTTCTTTCTAGAGCTAACCTCTGCTAATCAACTGTGAGATGTACTCATTTTAGGAAACGCTTCAGACTGAAAGAAAAAGACCCGTTAGCCAAAAACTAACGCCACTGAATTTCTAAAGTCCCCGGCAGGTCGGGAGGAACCTGCGGGGCTCAAATGAGCGGGGAAGCTAATTAAAGACAGCGCTTATGTACATACAACATATTCAAAAAGTGTTGCGACGGCTCAGGGGAGAGTCATGGGCATTTTCCCCTCGGCGGCGGAGTCACTCTGGCTGGATGTGCTCTGCTTCTTCTGCCTCTTTAACACTGCTATTATCCGACAGTCACACCTGGAAAGCGCTCAGCTCCCACTCACTCTCTGTTTTCTTCCCAGCTCCCCTGCTCTTTGATCAGTCTAACCAAAGGGGGGGCGTGTAGTGACAATACTCACTATGAATATTCGTACTTGCCTGCGTCTATCACATATTTTTTAGAGCACAGAGAAAACTTTTAGCCATCTTTCTTATAAAAAGGTCAATGTAGCAGAGTTGAGTGAACACACTGTGTCTCTGCTCCTTTTATTGAGGTTGAGTAAGGTTGTGTGTGTGTGTGTGTTTGCAAGCTTTTATGTTAAAAGCGGGTCTTTAAGCGTGTAAGACTGTGGCATTAGGGGCCATATCCCCCTGTGTGTAATTACACTGTCACTGGCACACACACAAAAATACAACGATGGCACTGACAGAGATGAAAGGTTGTTGGTCTTGTACTCTCGTGTGCGTGTGTGTATGTGTGTGTGAGATAATGACAGGCTAACGTTGAGAGAGGAAGGAGACATAGCTACACTCAAAAGCACTGTAAGGCTTTAAGAGGGGCGACAGGACACGTTGAAGACAAACACACAAACGTTGCCAATTGGTTTTACGTTTTTTTAATGTAAGCTGGTCACTTCATGGACTCCAGATTTCATTTTGTCTAAGCAATGTCTTTTTTTTCCAAAGCAATGTTGTCACCTAGTGAGTCTTTTTGCTTCTGAATTGATTAGACAAACTTACTGAGTTTCTGCATCATCAACTCTCCCGATGGTGGGTACTGCAGGCGTCGGGCAAAGTCGTGGCAGTACCACACGAGGAGCTCGGCACCGGCAGGGACGGGCTTCACAGTGTAGAAATATATTTCCATGCCATTCTGGCAGGCCGCCAGGTTCTGCTGTGCTGCTGACTGGGCCGGGTTGACGTATCGCATCCAGTTAGAGCGGGTTTCGTCCAGGCCGTCGACAAAGTGGTGGAACTCGCCGTCCATGTAGATCTGGAGGAGCGGGATGACAAGTGTTTTTAAATGAATGAGGACACATGAATTTTACAGTCAAGCAAATTGATGATCATATCCGAAAGTAAAAATCGAATTGAGTTACAAAGAAACATCTAAATGAATCAAGCAAATCACCATGAAAAAACTTAAAATACCCTAATAATAATGATAATAATATAAATTCAATTGTATAGCACTTTTCCTAACAGGTGTTACAGAGTTCTTTACACAGCAGCAGATAAAATTGAATGAAGAATAAGATATTATAAAATGAAAAAATAAATCTGAAAAGTCAGGTAAAATCCAAAAATCAGGTCATGAAGAGGACATTGACTCTGCTGATCTAATCTCTTTACACACCAGTAAAGAAATGCAGTTAAATTTTTTAAGTTATGTAACAAATGACCATAAAGATGCTTTTTCTGACTAAATAACTACAGTAAATAATGAACTGAATCAAATCATAAAAAGAAACATCCAGATATTCATATTATTTACCTCTCCTTCTTACTTCATGGTTTTAAAAATCCTTACCATTTCCTCATTTTCTTCATCTTAAGTCTCACAAACAAAGACAAACAGAACGACCGAATCTGTCGCAGAGGAGGAGATCCTCTTATATTTAAAAGGGAAAGGAAGGACCAACTCATTTTCTACCTCTCCGCCCACCTTTCTTTTAGACTCTCTTTCATTTTTTCTCTATCTTGGTCTCTCAATTCTCTTGTCTCACTATGTGTGAGAAAGTGAGATATGAGCATGAATGGAACACCATCATGATTTAGTGTCTGCCTGTGGTTACTCTTTCTTTTCATGCAAGTCACACACACACACACACACACTGAGTAGGCAGTGGTCAGGTAGGTGGTGCGTGAGTGTGTGTAGTCTCACTGTCAGTTACCGGTAGTGATGGTGTGTCTTCTGTCTAACTGTGTGCAAGTGTGTGTGAACTTACAGGAACCTAAGTGCGATATGTTATTTGTGTAAAGATGACATCATATCCCCATCTCTTTTCCTTGTACACACACACACACACACACACACACACGTACACACTCTTGCACAGAAAAACAGTGAGCCCAGCTTCCTGTTCCACTGACTGACTTTAGATGTAAGTGACGTCACAGGAAGGGGTCCCTCCGGCTTCTGCGGAAGTGTGCATGTCTTTGTGTGTGTGTGTGTTTTGAAGTTGTGTACTTACCCTCCAAAAGTATGTGCGGTTTGCGTCTTTGAGGACACTTTCGGCTGTGTAGATCTCGCCCACCAGGGGACCGAAGCGAGTTCCTTTGGGGATGTATTCCTTGCTGCACACGCCGACCACCTGCATCCAGGACACGCACACACAGACAGGTTAGACAATGTTGTGATGTGGAAAACATCTTCTCCACACCCGACAGCAACATGTATCATTAGGTGTCATTACCTATAGACACACACTCTCAACCAGCCGTCAGCAGACGCTGATTAATGAATGAGCTCCACGCATCGGTTCGCTTCAAGCTGTTTTTATCCCTGCTGGTGTTAGTGGAGACAAACTAAATCTTTTTCAGATTTCTTTGTCTCTTGTCACACCTTCATCGGTTGCCACATCAAACCAAAACCACTGCCACTTCAGACGCTTTGGGGAGAGGGGGTGGCCTCCAGATAACTCAAGAGAAAAAAAAAAAAATTCTCTTGTTTTTTTTCTTTCTCGTCTCGTGTTATTCAGTTGGCGAACGGGCAGAGCGAAGAAGCAAAGGAAGAAGAGAAAAGCGAGGGATTATATGGTGACTACACGCCAGGCTCCAACCATGGATGGAAGACAGACTCACACACATTTTCTTCATGCTAAACCCACACAAACAGAAGTCATTCCCAAACCCCCTTGTTCCCCTGTGAAGTGGGAAATCCCCCTTTCCTCTTTTCCCTCCCTTGGGCCAGACATGAGGGTGTGTTAGTCTGTGAACAAGTTTTTTTTTATTTCTTTATTTGCACTTTTCTTGCTCTTTCTTTGAACCAAAACGTAATTTTCTTTGATCAGCGTTTTCCTTCTTCCTCCTCTGGTCACAATAAATATTAGCTGATCACTAATCAGCCTGCAAACAGAACACACTCTCCTCCTTTCTCACTCAGCCTCTTACTTCAGCTTCCTATTGACGAGCCCCTGATGAGAAAATCTATGCAATCACGCTCTTTTACTGACAGATTCAGTGTTAAAACGGACAAATAAGTTGTAACCTTTTGACCCGCGGACATGCCTTTTTGTTTTTCTGTACAAAATGACCTGTAAAAGCACAGGATGTAAGGATGCACACCTTCTTCTGCACGTCCTGACTTCCACTATGTGATTGTCAATGAATTAGACTCCAAAGTTTCTATTTGTGCTCTTGCTCTCTGTATTGACAGTAAAACACCTTCCAGTCTTATGCCAGTTAAAGCTGTCAGAAAACTTCTCTCCAAATGCAAATGTGCAACCTTTGTTTTTTACTTTATCACATTACTGTCTGTTAAAGTGAAGCGGTGCGCCCCCTGCCTGCTGGGTTCGGTATTTCAGTCAGGAGAGAAAGGCTCTAACCTTTGTAACTACTAACCACTCCTCATTTTCTCAGATGAAAAATGGTAAAAAAGGTAAAATCCCCTAACGCTAACCGTTCATGGATGTGTTGGAGCTGATGAAAAGCTATTCTACACATGTTTGTGTAGATTCAGCTCCTGGTGATTTATACACCCACAAGCACACACATTTCTTTGTGTGTGAGATTTTAAGTGAGACATGACCCCCCCTCTGCATTACATGATCCACATTTGACTCACCCATTGTGACTGGAGAGAAAGTTTTCCTGTCTCCCTGTGTGTGAGTGCAAGTGTGTGTGTGTCTACGTGGGAGTCTGACCTCCTTGCTGCCAGCCAGGTGTTTGAAGGCCAGATTTCGGGGCAGAGACGCCTCGGCTCTGGTCGTCGTCGTCATCATGGCGTCACCGTCTGGCCCTGCCTCCCCCGCTGTGTCTTTGACGATGTATGTGCACTTCTCCTCAAACTCGGCCTCCGTCCATTTGGCCATGTCCGCCTCCTCCATCTCCACGTCGACTTCTGTGTCAGTCATCGCCTCGGCTTCATCGGCCCCGCTGCTGGTGGCTGTGGAGGTCATCTTGGCGTTTGGGTGTGTGGCGTCCTGCTCCATGATGTGCGCCCCCTCACTGGTCAACATGGCCGAGTTATGAGAGGTCGCCTGGTTGAGTCAGATGGAGGAGAGAGAAGAAAATAGTTCAATATCTGTTTTTTTTTTCATTAAACATTTACAGCATGGAGAAACATTTAATGGAAAGAAAGAAAGCAAGACAAACATGATGAGGGGGTGAAGGGGGAAAAGGCAAACAGGAGAAGAAGTAAAAAGAAAAGAGATTATAAGAAAGAGAAAAGATAAAACAAAGGATAAAAAAGAAACAAAGAAAAAAGATCAAAGAACAACGATCGACAAATGTAGAAAAGCACTATAAAGATAATAAGATAAAGGAAAAAAAAATATGAAAAGAAAAGGGCCGAGAATGGAAATGAGAGTGGAAAAAGATAACATTAGCAAGAAGAAAGGATGTGGGAGTTAAAGGATAAGGAATAAAAATAGGACTAAAACTAAGTGAGATACAATTGTGAGATTAGAAAAGACAAAATGAGGGGAGGAAGATCTGTGATTATAGCATGTAGTGACTCAGTGAGGAAGGGGGGGGTTGTCTGAGTAACGCTAGTCTCACACAAACATGCATGCGTGCACACGCGCACAAGCGCACAAGCGCACAAGCGCTCAAAAACACAAAGGAAGAGGCAGGAAACTTGTTGCTTTGTCACCCATTTAGAGTGAATGTTAACTAATTTGGGAAACAATCAGAGGATTCATCCATTCATGACTTCATTCATTCATGAGTCCACTTAAAGTCAGGCCCTGTAAAGCTGATTTCCTTTCAGACCAAACTATATTACACAACGCCAGCAATCCTGATCATCTCATTTATAAAGGGGCTGTACAGACGGTGACACTGATGGAACAGATATTACTGTCATTCATCGTTTTATTAAATAAATGAAGCTGAAATAGTCGCCTGCAGGTAAACAAAGTAGAAAAGTTTAGTGAACAGCAAGATTAAATCAAACTTTACTGTACAGAAGTTTCACATTAGTATCAAGTGAAACTAATTCTGGAGAGCTACAATTGAATATCATTTTAAATTCATTAACAATAATACAAATATGTGGGGATATTTTCCACTATTTTTTGGCCCGCCATGTTGATGAAGGCTCGACATAATATGTTTTCTCTCCGTCTGAAAATCCCTTCCTATTTCAAGTTTTATGTGCTTTCTGTTTGTTGTTTACTCTGCATTTAAGTATTATTTATCAAAAAGCATGTTAAATGTATTCAGACAATACATTTGTAATATTTCCCACGTTTCCACCCCCCTCCTCCCCGTCTCTCCCTGGGGTTGAAGACAGAGGAAGGAAATGCTGTCTGTGTCTGAATGAAGCTAAAATTGGAAGCAGAGTGGCAAAGCAGCGGAACCGGCAAATCATCCCAATTCCCTACGTGTGTTTGTGCCTGTAAGTGTGTGTGTGTGTGTGTGTGTGTGTGTCGGTAATGAACGGGGGGAGTGATGAGGAAGGGAGCGTCAAAACTTTTCCATTTGGGGGGCCACAGCAGCGCAAACAAAACTTCAAACGTGATCCCACCCAAGTCCCATACACACACACACACACACACACACACACACATTCACAGACAGATATCCACACAGGGACAAACATGTTGCTTGTCCCACAGCGGAAAGCTGCAGATCTTTAGTGGCCAAGTGCTTCACATTCCTCTAAAGTTGCAAGAAAGAAAATGATTTTACATCCAACTGTGTCCAGCCGCAGCTAAGATTTTCTCTCCAAAAACTGATTTTTAAAAATAACATTAAAACCAAACGTTAACAAAATCATAAACTTTAAGAAATAATATTATAAGGCTTTTACAAAGCAAATTTTCATTCTTATAGACTAGAAAAAAGGAATCCTAAAAACTTAAGTTGCTCCAGACTGTCTGTCTGCTGACATTAATGGTAAAAAAAATCACCAAATCATCAAAATTGAAACAATATTCATCATCTGACTTGTAAAACTCTGAAATTTCCAGCAGAAACATGGTTTGTGCCATTCAGCGACTGCACCTATTTTAACAGAGAACCGACCCCAGCGCAACAGTTTCGACCCTATTTGGCATTTAAATAAAGCACATTAAACAGAAATCACATATGAAAATGTTTCTCAATAATTATGCTCTCAGCAAAACGCCTCTTTGCATAACAGCTGCAACACTGAAAACCAATAATGAAACCAAGAACCAAGAAACAATTCATCATAGCGCATTTAGACCAACTGAAAACATAAAAGTTGAGTCAGATGGATTTTAAATTTAAGTGCAACTCTCTCTGATAAGGGAACAGAAAACAGAAATAAAAAGTACTCAAACTTACTTTTTGTTTTTGAAATTCACATGGAAAAGTTTAAATATCAGTATTGGCACACTTAGATGGGAGAGAACAATTTATATTTGAATATTATCATTGAAAACATAAATTCATTTAGACAAAAAAGGGCCTGAAATCCCAGCTGATTTCAGAAAGTGCCTCAAAGTGACAGTTAATGCAACTTCAAAAGGTGCAAAAATCCGCAGCAGAAGTAAACCACAAAATAAACAAGAAAAAAGATTAGATTGACTTTTACACACTTTCTGTCTGTTATACAATTTAGAGATTTCTGCAGTGTCTAAGGGAAAATAATGGAAAGTCAAAGAAACTGATCTATTTACATGATTAAAAAAAACATACAAAGGGAAAAAAAAACATAAACTGAGGCTTTTTCTTTTCATTCAGTAAAAATGTTAAGAGTGAAAAGAAGCTGCTCCGTACTCACCGTGTAACTTTGGTCCCATCCACACATAAGGACGAGCAGTCAGATCCTCCGTAAGTGAGTGTGTGAGTGTGGGACAGGTGCTTCTCCCCCTCTGTCCTTCTCGCTCCGAGTGCTGATACTCCACACTGCCGTAACTGCCTGTGTGTGAGCGCTGAAGTGTGTGCGCGTGTGTGCAAGTGATCCACTTGGAGTCTTGTTTTCAAATGCCTGACAAAATCAACATCTCTCAACTAAGACTCCCTGTCTCTCGCTCTCTTTCTCTCTCTCTTTAGCCACACCTTAATTCCCTCCTCTTGCCCCGCCCCCACCCCCCCTTGTTGCATACAAACTCAAACACACACTTTTCTTAGGAAGGGGAAGCAGCAGGCGCTTTCACCTGAGGCCATGAGTTACACACACGCACACCCACACCTACTCACACACAGACCCAGCTTTCAGTTTGCCTAGAAACAAAGATTTCTTAGAATTTGTAATGCTTGTAGTGCTTGTCTTGGAAATTTTAGTTAGCAACATTAAAAGGAAGCCAACAGGAACACCATATGTACGCACACATGTGTGGGTGGTTTGGCAGGGGGCTGGGGGGGTATTGAGTCACTCTTGTAGGATGTCCCTCTCTTCATAGCACTCCATACCTCCTCTAGAGGGCAGGACTTATCTGTTACTTTCACAGAGGAATTCAGGAGCGCTCACTCTCTCTCCCATTTTACAGTGTCTAAGTCGCTCGCCCTTTCCCTGTCACTGCCTTCTCTTATACGACATGATCTTCTTCTGTCCTTCGCTTCTCATCACTCTTCTTCACTGTGTCTCTTTAATCCCCCCCCCACCCTTTTGCTTTCCCCTTCCTTTCAAAATCAATGTTTCAAAGTACTGGACTGGTACAGTACCATCTCAGTGCAGAAGTTACGGCTGTTTGACAATTTTTCCTGTATGTCCAATGTAATTGTTGTTTTCAATAATACATCTGCAGGTTGCTTTTCTTTCTTTTCCTTGTCTATTCTGTCAAGAGAAAAACAAGAGTGCAGTTTTCTGACGTAATCCAAAGAAGAAGCAGACACAGTGTTCTCTAAGTTACCATAACAGCGATTTGAAAGTGTACGCTACGATTGTAATGTCAGGATTTTAGAAGTGCTTTATGTGACCTTGAGTTGTTTCATAGGCCTATTGGGCTGATTTTCCATCATGATTTCTAATGCATTTAGGACAGAAGCAACAATAAAAATATGTGAAGAAGCACTGAAAAGCTGCTTCAATGATGATTCAGTTGCTTAAATACAAGTACAAATTCTTCACAGTTTTTGATTTTTGAGCTTTCATTTGATTTAGGTTGTATAACATGCAAAAAGCTTTTGTCATATAAATGTTCAGTGTCTTTGCATTAAGGTAACAATCACATAATGAATGCTGCATCACCTTTAGGAACCAAAAAAGTTCATATTTGAAGGTCAGTTGCTTACAGTAATTGACAGTCAAGTGAAACTAGAACTGTCTTGGTGAAGTAGGTGTTTCACATGTCTCAGATGTTCAGGTGAACATGAGCGATATTTCTACCATGCCATTGTGACAGAAAACCCACACATTTTGACTTGCAGTTCTTACAAAATGCCAAAGGTACGGTGCATTTCGAGGGAGATAAAGTGTATGGGTGTAAAGAGTGATGGGAACGTCCAAACTGTTCTGAGAAATGTGACAAAGTAACTGAGAAGGACCTTTGCACTTTGGTGGCTCTGATGAGTTACATAGGAAGGGAAGTTAGTTTTGACCTTTTTGCCAAATGAGTTCAGAGTTTTGAGAAAGTAATTTCTATTTCAAGAAATGAGCCAAACCAATGGAGAAAAACTGTAGTTGGATTTGTAAAAAAGTGGCTACATACACTGTAAATTTAAGTTTGTTATTTGAAAAGGAAAATGAATGTGTTAATGACTCTGGAAGTAGAGCATTCATACTTCTGCAGTGTCCGGTATAATTTCGAAAACCATTGCATATTCTTATTTACATATAAAGGTAATTCTGTTACGGTCAATACACCCGAATGTTTTTTTCATTTTGCTTGTTCTCTTATAATTCATTACATTTTTTCATTTAGTGTCCGAAAACTGTTGGTTTTTTGAGTACTTTGCAGACATGTGTGCACATGTATAAACAAATAACACAGATCGCCTCATATCTGAGCTTTTCAACTGTACTTTTTTGCTTCATTTAAATAATTTTTTGACATCTTTGTTCTTCCTGGCAAGAGATATGTTAAAGTCAATCAGTATTCGATCAGCATGTAGCATCATTTCAAAGACCAAAGTGCTGCTCGTTTTGTGGAAGACTGCTGCATCTCTGTCCGTCTGCACAGAAAAGATTTAAAAAACCTCACTGAGAGCACTGAAAGCGACTCAGATAGATACCTCCATGCAGGGATAAATGGACTCTTGGTGGAATTATGTGTTTTAAATCGAAGCTTGTACTGCTGCAGCATATAATACAATGTTATTCTACTCAGACTTTTTGCCATGTTGGAAAGAAAAACCCTCTAAATATCACCTTGTTGGATTTTGGGCTTTTTTTGTTTTTCTAAAGTAAATAAACTGCAGACGAACATAAACTACGATTTCTGCCGTTGTTCTTCATGGCTTCTTTGTCTTTCTCTTGCATTTTTCATCTCTTTCACGTCCTTTTCCAAGCAATCTGTTTAGTGGCATGCAGAGAGAAAAATCAAAGCTTTTACCCTATTATAACAAAAGCTGACTCTTACTAACAGTGGAAATTCCCATCTAATTGTCCCCCTGACTCCCTTAATTTACCTCCTACTCACTCACCTCCATGTCCCCCCCTGCTCTTCTCTTTGATTTCCACGTTGTATTTACAAAAAATATGATTTTCCACACTAACCTCTCTCTCTGTTTTTTCCATTCCTTTTTTTCACTTTTTTCCCTTTTTGGGGAAAAAGAAATCATTTGGAAGCGGAATACGCTTTTTGTCTATTAACATTTTCTTGCTGGAATTATTTCATGTTCAAGGCGCTTTGTTTCCCCTTATGAGATGATTCACGCACATCGACATAACAATGGAAACAGTACTAAAAAGAAAAATGAGAACTTGACAAGAGAAGAAAAAAAATAACTCCGGAGAGGCCGGATAAAATTAATTCTTAGATGTAAAAACTGTACAAGTCATCTGGAAAAGAAAACTCAACCCGACTCCTTTTTTTAAAAATCCCAGTTAAAAACTCTGTGTAGCTGAAAGAAACCGAGAATGCCTCTATCATATCTGCACCCTTTGACAATCATCAGCCTTCGGAGAGCAGCCAACCAACGTATGTTTGCGATTTTTTTTTCTCTCTAATGAAGAACGATGATCAGGAAAAGAAAACAAGCAACAGGAAGAAGACAAAAAGACAGAGAGACATCGGACCTCTCTCTCTCTCTC
>JAVQJG010169054.1:0-12274 GCA_036024015.1 Craterocephalus amniculus
ACTGGACTTCCTGTTGCCTTTCTATCATCTCCAACCAGTCTGCCCAGTCTCCTCTGACCTCTGACATCAACAACTGGATATTTTCTCTTCTTCAGACCATTCTCTGGAAACCTTAGAGATGCTTGTGATGCTCAGATCTAACTTCATCAGGTCGTCTTCATCAGGTCTACATGACCAGCTGTGCTGAGTTGGTGCCGTGTGATTGGCTGATTAGATACTATTGTTAAACTGTTAAACTGGTGGACCTGTTAAAGTAACTGGTTAGCAGCCTGGTTCAAATTGACATGTTAGTTGCATTGGTGCTCCATCTGCAGAGCAGCGTTCATGCAGGAAATGAGGAGTGGGTGAGGACTCCTACTGGTTCTCATAATAAGGAGCTAAAAGCCCGGTTCTTCCTCACCTCTGCCAGCTTTAACAAGTGGCTGTGCAATTAGTAATAATATTCCCTTCACATAATATGTGTGTGTGTGTGTGTGTGTGTGTGTGTGCGTGTGCGTGTGTGTGTGTGTGTGTGTGCCAAGCCTGGCACTGATTTATATTCTACATGTAGGTGTGTGACTATTATAGACTCAGAGGAGAACAAGTTAAATCCTCAGTCGCCGACATTACAAGAATGTGATCTGAACCGTGCCGCTTTACATTTCATGACACCACGACTGTATAAAAGAAAATGAGAAAGAAACGAGTAAATAGATGTGTGAATTTGAAGGTAGACTGCAGTCAAAATAATCATTTTCAGAGCTCACATTAAAATCAATGCCTCAGGAAGATGGGGGAACAATTTCTCCGATTCATCTTTAAACATGAACTAATCTTAAAATGATAGCGAGCTGAAAGGCAGAGAATGATAAAATAATCAAATATACAAAAAAAAAGAGGCTGCAGAAAATCTTTGATGTCAGTGGGAACCCATATTTCTGCTGGTTTTCTCTGTGTTGTGCAGCCCAGACCAGTGGAATATATAACATAGTGGCCTTGCTGGTGCTGAGTGATTTGTTGCAGAGAGCAATCTTTGCTTTTAGCTGAATATCATCAACCCAAATGAATGGATGGAGCGACGCCTTTGACCCGCATTCAGCTCAATAATTCAAATTTGCTCATGCACTTCTTCCGCCTGTTTATCCAGGAAGCTTTTTCTCTCTCACTTAGATTTTATAGTTTAACCCTCAGAACTCCACCAGATCATAGATTAGATAGATAGACAGACAGACAGACAGACAGACAGACAGACCGACAGACAGACAGACAGACAGACAGATAGATCAAATGAATTTTGAACCGAACCGATAATAGGGATACTGATATGTGATATTATTATTTTTACAGTACGACGCGAGGTAACATAACGCGTGCGCGAGCAGCGATATTGACGTAACCGCTAGAAGTGCTCGTGCACCATATTTGTCAATGGGCCACACGGACCGCATTTACGTACTCACCGGCCACATTTTACGCATCTGACGGCGGCAAGACCTTTTTCCCCTTTAGTTTCTACTGTAAAGTTAAATTATCAATCCTTTTACCTCGATTTAAAAGTCTTAATTCAACTCGTTGTTAGGGGAAAAAACCTGGAAATACAACTCACCGGCAGCTTGTAACTTTCAGAGTACAAGAGCTACATATTCTGCCTAGTGGTACCCTCCGGTATTGACCGTTTTGGCAGCGCTGTGCCTACGTAGTTTACAGCACGTATGTACACAGACCAGAAAGAGCGCTTGTGGGCACTTTCGCGTACACAGTAAGTATATCCCAGCCCTTAGCCTTTCAATAGTAGTTGACGGGACATCCTTATCACATTACTTTGACGTTGCATCATGCAAGTATCTTTGCTTGATACCATGAAAAATTGCCACTGACATTGCTTCTCCACTTCAGTCTTCTCCACTCCTGCCTAATCACTGTCTCATGTCCCAAACAACACTGCCTGGCCAAATCCCCCATCTTCTTCTTGATGCACAAATGGCCAGAAATACACATCTGCTGTTATTATCGACCCAGAAGATAATATAGTGAGGGGTGAGTGACACTTCCCTTTGCTATGCAATGGACAAAGTGATAATAAGCCCAGTTCCAGAGTTGTAGCACAGTATATATATTTTCTGTATGAAGCCAAGACCTACAGTGGATATTTTAGCATGCACTGTGTGGACTGAAGCGGACACTGGCTTGTCTCTAGCAGTCTTGTACTAAGAGGACAGTTTTAACATATAAAATACTAGCATTACAATGGCCCAAATTATGTCTGACACTATCACATTAGTCCAACTCTACAAGCACAAGCGCCATACAACTAAGTTTGTGGAGATGGATCACTGTTTATTTTTCAAACAGTAGCTGCAGTAAGTCCAAGACAGGGTGAGTTCATTAGCCAGTGAGAACAACATAGCAAACTGTTTATCACAGCTGTCAAACAATGGCTGCTAAGACGGTGGCAAATGCTGGATCCATCAGGAGAACGCTCACAATTGTGCAATCCCTGCCCTAACTTTGTGGTGACAGTTGATTCTCCATGGCAATGCCTTGGTTTTGAGCATGATGCTGTCCATGGAGCTTTGCATGACAGAATCGTGGCCAAAATTGTCTGTAGCTCTCAAACCACACCCTTCATAAAGTAACCCTCTACAACAGTTTGAAACTGGTTGTTTGGAGAGTTTGCTCATCTTTCTCCAGAATGAGCACAATGAATATGCTGAGCCCTTTTATTATGTCGCTATAGTAATTATGATGGACCTGTGTGAAATTTAGAGTTAAAGGCCACAATTGTAGCTTTGTGAAATGATATTGCAGCTGACAGAGGCCTGTAACAAAAGTGTTTGGCAAACATCAGGGTCCAAATCTAGCCCCAGTCTGTGAGCAGGAGGCCTAATCCTGTTTCTACCCAGGCTGGCAGCTTAAAGAAAAGTGGGGTACACCATTTGGATTCGCAGATGATGGAGCTGTCTTCCCAGCTGGCCTGTAATCTAGCAGTGGATGAGAATGTACAGCATAGCTATGCTGCCACTCTTAATATAATCTTTACGTTTGGTGATCAGAAAATCGGATAAATTTTATGTTAGAGTGGATGTTTTACTACCATGAAGTGAGACTCTAACAGAAATATTTGCAGATAGTTTTAAAAAGCAGCAGTGCACAGACAACATGTACCATCTGTTGTGCCCGTTTAGGCTTTTTACATACTTTCAGTGACTGGACAGATTGGCAGCTGAAAAACTCAGAGGCTGATGAGCTGCTGTGCAGAGAGTAGTGTGTCCTCTGACCCGAGCCCATCCTGATGGTGTCTGTACATGCACAAACTGCCAATCCAGCCCAAAATGAAGTGATTCCATGCACAAACAGTGCTATAGTTTGCACACCATAGGTAAGATGTTCATATATTCACTCATAGTTTTGTGTGTCCTCTCCTGGTGATTTGGATGTTTGATTTATTTGCAGGGAATGACTGTGTGCAAACAGAGTTTACAAAAGTAAATCTATTTTTATTTCAGATTATTTTGTTTTCAAACAGAAAATCTGCTGAATGTGTAATTTCTCAGTGGAATAAATATTGCAAAATAAATTTAGACCAATAGAGTCTCTTGCGATGTTTTAAAAATCAGGAGGCATCCAATTTTCCATGTATATGACATACATAAAAAAGATGAGATGTGTTAAATTCAAACAAATAAGACTTATTATTACTAGACATACTGGTTAGCATTTCGTCTTTGACAAAAGGAAAAGGATTTAAATAGAAATGTATCCTTTTTTAGAAGAATAAAGTATATAACACACAAATACAAGTGGAATATTTAGATTGCAAGGGAAAAGCTTCAATGTTATACTTAACTGAACAGACAGGAAGATTTATACACACAGTCCTCAGTGTTCTCTGGTTGGCTAGGAATCAGACACTGCTGAAAGAAAAATCCCTCCCACTCCCATCCTGATAGAGTCCATTGAAACGAAGACCCCACACCAAGACTAATAGCAATGGGAATCAGCTGAAAATATGTGACATAATCACATTAGTGTCTTAAAGAACACAAAGCACATAGTCAACTTCCCTTGATCAAGGCACATCTGGAGGGGAAGGGGACTTAAAACACAGTCCTGCCTTTCCCCTACTGCAATGAAAACAAGCTGTTTCACTATGCTTCCAGGCCAAAGCAGAACAAGAACTTTGACACAGTAATGGATTGCTCCAGCAGCCACACAGCTAATGCGGAGATGCCAGAAAAAAAAGGGAGAAGAGAAGATCTTGAAAGGTTTTTTGAATAACGCCCACTGCTTTCCCAGTGCGTTTGAACTCTGACCTGATAGACTGAACACACAAAGCTACGATTTTTGCATCCTCTGCTTTGAAAGTGACAGAAAAACGCTGTGTGGTTGTCCCATTTATCTTAACAGTGATATCCAGATGCTATGCAGTTGAAATTCTATAGTTTTTATTTATTCAGTGTTCAGTATTTTTATTTTTAGGAGGCACAAACACAAAGCAGAGAAATGCAAATTGATGATAATGCCAATATTACTACCAATAATAATAATAATGTGGTTTAAACTCTGGAACCCTGAAATAATGCATACCAAGCTACCAAAGAGTTTCCAGCTGAACACATTTAGAGAGGTGACAGTCATTATAAGACCCTTGTGCTTTGGTCCAAGTGTTCTCTTAAAATATGAATGCCGCTTAATATTTTCCAGAGGTCCTTCTACACACTTTTAATGCCCACGTTTTGTCTTCTCCCTATCCAAGGAACAAAGACTGGTTTCTGTTTCTGCTCTCAGCCTGCTGTGAAACTGAGGGCCTGGCCAGCCCATTAACACCCACCTCAACATGTTCCATTCCAGCATTGGGAGCTAATTACAAACACTGGCTAGGCTTAAAAACCTCTTATAGACAGCAAAGAAAGAAAGAAAAGCAAAGAGTGAGGGCGTTAGAGAGACAGAAAGAATGAGAGACTTGGGGGGTGAATTTGAGGGGAGGTAAAGAGGCTAATGAATCCATAGGCAAGGCCATTGCCCTGCAGTGGCGTAAATAGTTGTTCACTGCTTATGTCACTCACTAAATTCCACAAGGGCACAGGCGCTGAAAGGTGTGGCTGTGTTCTATCCCCATTGTCCTTCTCTTTCTTTTCACCCTTTCATCCTCTACTCCTGTGTAGTGTGAAGTGTGGATTGGGGGCTGGTGTGACGAGCAGCAATGGCCATGACCCCAAAATTAGGCTGTGTGAGTCTGTGTTTTTAAGAGGTATTACAAAAAAATTCAATAAACAGAAATTCAAAGATTTTGGATATTTGGAGAAGTTCATATCTTGATATGAATTGACATGTGCTTTTGGGTGCTCCCAAACAGGAATTAAGAGGAAATACTAATTTTAAAAAAAGTTAATTTGATCAGTTTTTTTTTTAGTCTGTCATTCTGGAAATATAGCCAGCTTCCAGAAAGAAAAACAAAAATATGCATCTCTTACTACATTCTAAAAAAGAGGCTCAACATTGAAAGAGAAACTTGAAAAAAAAGAGTAAAAAAAAGTTTTACCTTTGTAGCAGTAACCACAAAGGTATACGGCCGTTTTCCTCTACAACTCTCAATGCAATATATCTCAGGAAAAGACATGTGACATGCGTACGACTGACATTAGCTCAGAGTTGCGGTTAGTGCAGTAGTTCCCACATGTAACTGTCTCTAATCAAGTCCTGGGCTTCGAAGCCTGAGGCACAGAGATCAGACAGATCTAAAAGCGTGCCATCAACCACAAATTACAGCCCTTGATTTGAGGTTAACAGACAGCCACTCCTCCAAGAATAACAGAGACAGTTGTAATACCTAGATTGACAGGAACCTGTGACAGAGCTTAGAGGAGCAGCACTTGGTATCAAATTTGGCATGGAATCGGATTTTGCTCCAAAAAAGCAGGGAGAGGGATCAAGAACACTCCTTCCCTTGGATGTTGAGTAAATTAATTCGTAGTGGATCCAGATCCTTCTGAGCTCTAACTTTTACAAATGGTAAAATACGTTTTAGTATTAGGGGTTGTGGGGATTTGGCCGAACACCTTTTTTGCTGATTGCCTAGTCTACTTTCACATTTTCAACGTCTGTTCTTCGGAAAACTCAAGTCCTACACAAGCTATGCCTCCTGCCAAAAATCTTCTAAAGCAACTTGTAAATAGTTGTACTGCTCTACTTCGCCTCACATGGAGGTTTTATCATGTGTATTTTCTGGCACATAAATAAACAGAGCGGGTTGAGTGGTAGCCTCATAAGGAGCAGCACAATGACATTTTCAGAGCCAAGGTTTTACTTCTTTTCTTAATGCCTGGGCTTATTTTGCAGTCACCTTATTCAATGCCTTTGGTTACCACATCATAAACCTGAGGCAGACATTTTCCCCTACTTCTGGCACCTCACGCTCCTAAATCTACTTTTCAAGAATGCTTGAAGTCGTTTGTTAAAATGCAAGCCAAAGTAAAGCAAAACCATTTGTCATAAGTTGGCTGCAGTAGTGTGTGCGTTTGTGTGTGTGTGCTCACCAACCTCGTTCATGTGGCTCATAGGCAAGCAGCCAAAAGAAAGTGGCCTCCCACTGTTTAATGACAATAAATTTACTGCCCCAATCCGTATTGTTCTTGTATTTTGTAAACAAGGTTAATTCCCCTTTTAATAGAGCACACGGTGACAGAATATGACCTTTTATGATCCCATTCAGCCACATATCAGCTAATACACATGTATGGAAGAAATAAGCTGTTTTATATCTGTATATGAATTCATATGTACATTTGAGTAAGCATGAGAATTGTTGTGTCAGTCTTCACATAGTTTTATATTCACTTGGCAGCACCTAAAGTCTTGAACAAATGCTTCCAAGGACTCAACTTTTACATCAATGTAGAATGATGAAAACTTCTCTGCAGCTACTGAAACATATTCCCTTTTATCAAAATATATGAATGGTGTATTTTGCATTTCATCACACCAAAGTTAGTTCTTTTTCTAGTAAAAACTTAAATGCCTCTATTATCACTTCAAAAGAGGGATTATGGCTAATTGAGCATTGTAGCCAGATAATTGGGCCCGAGGACCTATCCACATGGAGAGAATAACCCTTCCAGTCTGATTCCGCAAAAGAGACAAAGCCAGGGGGAGGAGTAATGTGAGTTAAGGGATTCTCACCAGCTCTTGTAAGAGCTTATTCACATACGCAGCTTAAAGTGGAGCTAATAACTTAACGCTAGTGTGTTTTCACTCTTGAGAGGTCTTTCTCCTTGGAACCTAGAACATTCTTCCAGATCCTTTAGTAAGGACTCTTGAGGGACTTTGTTGAGCTTGCTAAATTCTTTACAAAGACTTTCCCTTTCTCTATCTGGTCTGGTCTCTCGCTCTCTCACAAACACACATTAACATGCTCCTCCTGTACCACAGAAAACAAGGCATGATTATTAAATAGCCCAATGAGTTCGTTCCATGTGTTGTCATCTTCAAAAATTTTATGTCTTTATTTACTCAGCTCAAACACAGACCAGAAACATTTGTGAAGATCTAATTTAACACATTTTCAATGGAAAACGAAACTACTGTGATGTACGTTATACACCTGTGGCTCTGAGATAAAATAAAAACTAAAGTTCTAGTCAGTGAAGTTAGTACCCTAAAGTTAATTGTGAACAAACACAGTTGAAAATGATGGGGGCTGCATTAGTTAGATTTTTTTTTAATGACTAGTAAAACAACAGCAGTAAGAGAGAGAAGTTAGGCTAACATTTCTTTTAATTAGAGAGTTTATTTTATTTGTTCAAGTCAACTTGATCTTTCAAAAATGTGGGAAATTAAAACGAACCGCATCATCTGCAAAAAGTACCAGACCTACTCAAAACCCTGCCCATAAAAGCTATAAACAAGGCAACCCAGCTAAGTCCAACCTCCACCAAAACAAATCTGATTCATGTTGGCAATGTGGACTAAGGTCTGACATTGGTCGTACAGTGATCATACAGCTTGAACAAGGGGGTCCAGTACGCTGCACAATCCCAGAGCAACCCCCACAGGATTTCCTGGGGGACACGGTTGAATGCCTTCTTAAAGTCCACAAAGCACATGTTGACTGGTTGGGTGAACTCCCATGCTCCCTCCAAGACCCTGTAGAGTGAGTAGAGTTGGTCTAGTGTTCCACAGCCGACAAAAAATCCATACTGCTCCTCCTCCATCTGAGGTAATATTACCTGGAAGACTCCTTTCTAGAACCCCTGGAAAGACCTTTGAGCCATTGGACAGAAGAAGCCATTGGAGGGGTTTTTAACTACCTTGCAGATCTCAGTCCCAGATTTAGGAGATCCCACCTCCAAATCCTCAGACACTGCTTCCTCATTGGAAGATGTTTCTGAGGAGGTCTATTCTCGCAATGACCCCCAACAACCCAGGTCAGCAGCACTGTTTCCCCACTGGACATTATTGAAGATACATCTTCATAAAGCAGGTTTCTGAATTTAGTTTAATATCCTGTATTGGAACATTATATTGCTCCTGCTTAATTAAATGAAAACAGCAAATAATTCATCATTATTAATATAATTTTTTGATGATTTTATTTTAATAATAAAATAATAACTACGTTGGAAAGTAGAGAAAGCTGGAATAAAAACAAAAAAGGACAAAAGTTTCATTGGAGGGATGTAATGTCATTATAACAAAGGCTTTTAAGATACATGTAATTGTTATAAATTTACAATATTGTAATAAAAGGGTAATGAATTCTGGTCAGACCCCCTGTGAAATTTTGCTTCTGCTGGGTGGCAGACCAGAATCTCCTCAAAGCTGTTAGAAAGTTGCTCTGCATGGCCTCCTGCCACATAGAAGAAAGTCACATTCTGGTTGGCCTGCTGGTATCAGCTGTCTCCAGAGTCCTGCAGTCTAGGAAAATATAGTGCCTGTATTTATGTTCTTAACATGCCTCTCATAATATTACCGTTTAGGCTACTTTTGATTAACTGCACTCTGCCTTGGATGGTCTTAAAAAGGGTGATTTCTGGGTGAGAATACAAGACAGAGCAGAAATAATTAACTCCTGTTGAATCTGTAAGTTGCATCCCGAGGCTGAGAAACCACAACTGTAGTATATGTGACATGGCAGGTGAGTTGCACTTCTATGCACAGCATCACACACTAGCAAAGCTGCTTTAAACACACTTTTTGCTCACAGGGGCCAAAGAAACCCTATTATAACCTCTGATTGTTAGACTATTCCATAAGGCGACCAGGATCTATTCCTGAGTAGAAGCACGCTCTGTTGGCTTGATCTGTTGTACTTTCTAATCTGTTGTTACTTTTGTTTTAATTTTTTGCTCTTTGAGTAGGAACAAAATTCTAAGTTTGTTTTTAGTATATATTTGATTAAGTTTAAAACAGGAGACATGGACTCGTCACCATAGTAACCAAGTCAATGGAATATAGACTCTTTGCTCTCCATGGTACTCTCCAGCATTTGATTATTTCCAGTCATAGAGAGAAGTGTTAAGGAATCAGTGTTATTTCACAGATTTACTGAAACATCTCTATAGAAATGTTGTCATCATTAAGTAAGTCCAGTTAAAATGTGTGTGAATCAACTAACTTTACAAGGTAATTACTTTTAGCCCATATGTTCACCTAATATGTTTCAGTCTAACCTTACAAGCATGTAGCAGGAAAAAAACATTTACACTGAACATTTTGATGGGAATTCTTTGGTTTTACAATTGTACTAAACAGAGACACAATACTGAACATTTATTTACTGCTGCACCATCAGTAAAGTCACGGTTTCTTGTGCTTGGTTCCTAGTTTTTCTTTTTTTTTTTTAAAGCTTGAATCTAAAAAAGCAAAGGATAAAACTTTATATCATTTTTCAACTAATATTTTTAACAAAAGAACAAACTGTTCACACTCAATTCTTTTCACAGTATAAAATGTGAGCAAAACAAGTTTACTTTGGAATATCTTATCTTATCGTTTCCTAACAGTGTGGTGTAGGATGGTCAAGGTACTTCTTTTTTGTACTACTATTCATCTTTCTGTAAAATGTAAAACAAAACTAGTATAGATTTCTTAGAGCTCAAAAGGCTCAAGTCACTAAGATTTTCAACCAGAAAATTGATCTTTAAGCCAGAAGCTAAGCTAGTGGAAGTAAATGTAACACTGCTAATGGGGTCTCAATCCTTCTGCAGTGACCCTTACCCCTTCCCATCCTCTCTCAAAACAAACAGTCCACGACTGCCCTTGAGTCCTCCTCTGGTGCTGTAGTCTGATGCCCCAGCTTTCTCTTGAAGTGACCCCTGGTTGACAGTTTCTCTCCATACAGCAAACTTAAGATGCCTTTTGCTAAGCCTGTCCAGAAGACAGGGGCATCAACTAATCACCAGTCTTGCTACCAGAGCACACACTCCTGCACAAAGCATGTTAGTTTTCATCCATTGCTTAAAGGAAGAAATGTCCTTCTGTTAGATATCTCAGAATGTGTAAGCTAAATGGAGGAACCATAAATAATACCTAGAGATATAAAATGTTTGTTCAAAAGGTACAATTGAATGAGACAATCATTCCAACATACAGTTTGTCTCAAGCCCCAGACAACTTTAATGAGTGAGAAATCAAATAATTGTTGAGTATTTTTTGTGGTGATTTTTTACAAGAATACCTCAGATGCTTCCAACAGCACGGTCATGAATAAAACATAACAAGTAAAGCTTTTTTTAAAGGAGCATCATCGTGGATGGAAAATATTATAATAATAATTGATAATTGTATATAATTAATAAAAATATTTTCTACAAAAAGAGTTCAATGATACACAATAATCTAAGTGACAATAAAGTGAAAAATTTGGACAATGAAACAAATTTTGAAATTCTGCGCATTAATTTTCTTGTTTTGTCATTTTTATTACCCCAGTAAAGGCAGAGGTTATGTTTTTGGCAGCATCGGTATGTCTGTCTGTCTGTCTGTCTGTCTGTCTGTCTCTTAGCAACATCTCAAACACTAATGGACATACTTATATTACCTTTCCAGTAAATTATTAAATGGAATAAAGAATAATATGACTGAAATTTTGGGTTTATCCAGATTACCACCTGGAGCCAGGAATTTTTCTTTACAGCTGAAAACAGATCAGAGATCTTTGCCAAATTTGGGTCTTTCGCCAGTCAAAACAAAAGGTTGCTAAAGTGTAACACCATTAGATTTTCAGTGTCATTCCCAGATTTTTCTTCAATATCTGAAATGTTTTCTTTAGATATGCTGAAAAGTTCTGTTTTAATTGGTTTGGATAAACATAATTGTTCCACAAACAACAAGAGTTCATTCTTCAAACTGACAAAACACAAAAGCCATGAATTTTTGTATTGTTTATGGACATCAAAAACCAATGGAGAGAATTTAAAACTGTGAGAATACATCAGAAACTTAAACATGGATGCTGGTGCAATTTGAAGCTGTTAATGGTCATTTGACGACCCTTTTGTGATGTAGGCTTGCAACTAGCTTAGAGATATTTTTCTCATTAGTAAAAAAATTAAACACACTATAGTGGCTTGGCAGATGTCTGTTTTGTTTGCGTAACTTCAACATTTAGTGAGCATAACATCAAGGTTTTGGCTGAGTAATGCAAAAGAATATAATGGTGCCCAGCTGCAGGAAAAGGTCAAGAGAAAACGTATGGACGATTACTGCTATGGAACATCACAAAACAGTGTGTTGCCTTCTTTTAATAAAACATACTTTTCTATTGCTATTGAACTCCGTGGCAACCCTGGGACACGAGCCATATAATTCTACAAAGGTCAAGGCTTGACATCGTCTAAATTTTCTTTGAATGTGACTCACAAACAAATGGTTTCCAATGGCTTTGTGTCAGTGCTTCACCAAATAAAGAATGAAGCATTACCTAGAGTAATGACAGTATTTAAGGAGTTTGCAAAGGAGGTATATAAAGACTCATTATGAGGCAGAGCATGGGAGTAGAGAAACAAACTCACCGCATGGCCATTTGTTTTGCATCATGCTAAGAAACTCAACAATTTAACTCAGTGCTCACTTTGTGTAAACCAATGGTGAAGCAACATGAAAACAGTACAGCTGAAATTACTCACACATCAGTGGGTAAGATTTTGTTCTCACTGCAATATTTCAGTCCTGCACAAAAATCCATTTTTGGGAATCCTGAAGTCCCATTTTGCTGACTTATACATTGATTTTAGTTTAGTTCTTGGCTGAAACAAATCTAAAACCACAAACACACTTTCAGATTCCAGATGCCAGA
>JAVQJG010169076.1:0-12147 GCA_036024015.1 Craterocephalus amniculus
TCAGACCAGCTCCAGTCCAGGCATAGTATCAGACCAGATCCAGTCCAGGCATAGTATCAGACCAGTTCCAGTCCAGGCATAGTATCAGACCAGTTCCAGTCCAGGCATAATACCAGACCAGTTCCAGTTCTGGTTCAGTCCAGGTGCTGAACTTTTTAAAGTTGAGCACAACATGATGATGTTGCAGCTACTAAATGACTAAACAATCCTCCTGGGAGGCTGTTAGCACCTCAGTGGCTATGCTAAAAAGTGTAGGTGTATATAATCATGTCATCTGCATAAAGAGTGTACCTGGCTGCTCGAGAATTTTAAAGGCCAATGATTTTAATGAAAAACAGTGGATCAAGTATTAAAACTTAATGTATTCACATGTTGTTAAAAATGTTTGAGCTTTTTTGTCTTTTTATCTTTGAAGGTATGACCTAAACCAGACAAATAATAGTTTACATCTCACACAGAAGATTGCTCTGGTTGGTGGTGTGAGAAACTACCAACACTGAGATAGTTCAGGTTTTTCTGTAAATTACTTTGTTAAAGCAACAGTCTGAAAAATGATCTCTTCCAGTTCTCCTGCAGTGTTTCTACTTTCCAACTCAACTCCAGCCACTACAAATCCACTCCCAAAGAAAGTGAGAGCTTCTATGCTGGACTGAAGGTCATCATCATGTTCTACCTCTGGTATTATTTAAACATACGCTCACTTTTATTCCAACTGGAAAAGGTCAATTTCTCCGTTTTCTTTCCGTTTCCTCCAGTTTTCTCCAGATTTGCTGCACATTGCAGAGAACGGCAAGGAGCATGAGGTGACGGTTCACAGCACGGTGCCCATCCCCTGCTTCGGCTCCGACCTCGGCCACCGCTGTGGAGTCCCCCTGGCTCTGAGTGTTCATGACCCAGGTCAGACGGAGTCCTTTTTCCTGACGTCTGCAGACATTATGAAGCAGTGAATGCAGGCTAAACGCGTTGTTGAGTTCTTTTGGAGACACTAAATCCAGATTCTGGCACTGAGTGAAGCTCCCTGCAGCACACAGCTGACCAAACATGCCCGTCTTCCAGTTTTAATCTACTCTTAATTGGAAAGTTATTTTTTAAAAGACCACCAAAATGGATACAACTTTAATCAACATCAACTGTTAAGAATATAGATTATTAATATTCATCTTAACCATTTTGTATGAGTGGTTATCATCTCTGCATGTAGAAAAAAAACACGTGCTACAGATGTGAGCCACACGTGCTACATATGTACATCCACATGTGTCCCACGTGTGCAAAGATGGGATTTTGGAGCGAGAACATGATAAAACGTTTGCAAACATGATTTTGGGCGTTCTCATGCAGACAACATGTTCCTCACATTTGTATAACGTGACCAAATCAGTGTGATTTTGTGTGATTTGCAGGTTTTTTCTCCTTTGAAACAATGCTAAATGTGTTTGGTGACAGATAATCTTGATCAGATATAAAGCTGTTTTTATCTAGAGCAGTGGTTCCCAAACTGGGGGTCACAAGATCATTTCAGGAGGTCTTCAGGTATCTGGGAAAAAGTATTGAGATTCATCAGGATAATAACCCCATGAGATGCATCATCTCGTTTTCAAAGGGGTCGTCAACATAGGAAAACTGTTGTACAAATAACAAAAATGCAATTTATAAAACAGACACAAGTCAGACTGTTCAAACAAACAGAGAAAATAGACAAAACAGATGTAACATAACAAAATTGACAAAAGAAAAAGAAAAGAATAAAAGAAATAAAACTTGTAAAGTCTGCTCGCCACATGTAAACCAGATGAATATTGTAAAACAATTCACAGAAACACAAATAAATCAAATAAAGTCTAATATTAGCCTAATTCTTTACAGATTAATGCATAAATCCACATTAATGCTCCTTATTTATGAAGACCACAGGATCCTGCAGGATGACCCATCTGATATCATACAATGAATCCTTCCTGTTGGGGAGGGAATACCAATGTATGTTTACTTGTTTATCACGGCTTTTCCAGTCCATTCATTGGTAAAAAGCAGGCTGCATGTTGTTTTTATTAACTGTTTATCTTTGTGTGCGAGTTCATTCTGCTTCTAATTAAATTCTAATTCCTGGAACAGAATAATTTCTGTTTCCAACTGTCCCCGGACGACCCTTCCAGGACTTCCAGATCCATCCAGCACTTCTTCTTTGAGTTGTGCAGCAGGTGCTGTCTGCTAACCAGAGGCATGAGCTACACCTGGGCAGGTGTGCTCCATTTGCACAGCTGCTTCGTGACCCTTCACCAGCAATGAAAGCAAAATAAAACATTCTATTTTATTTATTTGTAGCCGATGAGTGTGAATGAGTTGTGTTGCTGAACAAAGAGTCCACCCCCGGTCCACCATCTCACTGCCTTGTTGTGGACGTCCACAGACCGTCTTGGACAGGAGGCGTCCAACGTGGTGCTGTCCACCTGCCAGGTGGAGATGCAGCCGACAGCCTGCAGAGGAGGCGCCTGTGGCTGGGCCAAGTTCTTCATCAGCGCTGTGACCGACTTCGCCCGCGACGGGAACCGGCCCAGTCTGGTCAGCGCCTCGCCCGGACCCGGCGCCCCCCGCCTCTGGAGGAGCTACACCCCGACTTCCCTCAAAGTCAGTTATTTCCGCCAGATTTAAAGGTTTATGTATTCTTTTTATTCTAAGCTTCATGATGAGGATTTTGTGGAAGTTTTTTGTACATTATTCAAGAAAATCTAGATTTGAGCTAATAAACTAATAATCTAAATATTCCCTTTTTAAAGACCGCCTGTTGATGTGTAGACAAAATTATACTGCTTCATGAAATGAGAGGTTCGATGGCTTCTTTAAGGTATTAGATAACAATAGAGCTCATTATTTCACGATTAATCACAGTAATAGAAGCTACAATTAATAATCATAAAGCTTCCTAAATATTGTCATTTAATAATGTAAATATAGTTTGATTGTCATCACTGAAATCCTAAAGCTCACATAAATTTTTATCTTTTCATATTCACTTATTCATTCATATCATACTGTTTTGTTTTTTTTAATTTACTAAATTGTTAAAATTGGTACTCAATTCCAATGGTAAATTGAATGGTACTTTAGTTTATTTTGTTGCCATATTCTGTTTTCTTAATATCAACACACAAATAAAACTTACCAGAAAATGAGTTTTTATGTTATTTTATACATTTCTAGCGTTGTGAAAGTAAAACATAATAATCGTGATAATAATCGTAAAATCGTGATTATTTCTCAAACAATAATCGTACCTAGAAAATCTATAATCGTGACGTCCCTAGTGCTCATTTTATTGGTTGTTTGTGTTCAGATGAAGTTCTCCAATCCTTTTTGTTTTTTTAAAAGGTTGTGGTCCAGGATGTTCCCACTTCCATCTGCTTCTCTTTGACTGACCCACACATCATCACACTGGATGGCAGGTAATTAATCGTGTTTAACATGAGCCCAGTTCTGCAGGATGAGATACCCGGTCTGAGCATTAGAGCTTAACTGGTTTAAGTTTGCCAAACCAGGCTGAGACAAGCCAGGTGTAAATAACCAGTATGGAGCACTGGGAGGACTGAAACCTCCTCATGTCACATGTTACCGCAAAGGTTCATGGGAGCTCGTGCTGCTGGTGATAACAGACCTTGTAATTTTACATTAGCAGTTAGATGTTGGATAAATGCTAGCCTCACAGTTAACTAGAGCTGTTGTTCCAGCTGTTACTCTAACTTTACTTAATTTTTTTATGGTGTGGTTGTGGGCCTGGCTTTAAGCATTTTGGCCCGTATTTGGTCCGGATGTTGGGCCATGATTAGCTGGCCATTGTCCTGACTTGTTGCCTGATTGTTGGCCTTTTAGCCTGGCTGTTGGCCTTACTATTTGCATAGCAATTGGCCCGTTAAGTTGTTGTACGTTGTACGCTGTGATGCTGAATCAAGGATAAATTTAAGCAGGATAGCCAGAATAATCTCTTATCTGGGTTTTCTGAAGCAGCCGTGAACTGATGGACCTGTTCCTGCCTCTTCTGTCTGCCTGCAGGCGGTACGAGAACCACCAGACCGGCACGTTTGTCCTGTACCGAAGTCTCGCTCGGGGCTTTGAGGTCCATTCTCGACAGTGGGATTGCGGCAGTCGACACTACGCCGCGGCCTGTAACTGTGGCGTTGCCGTGCAGGAGGGGAACGACGTCGCCGTGTTTGACATGTGCGACGGCCAACTTACGGAAACCCGGCCACAGCTTACCCTGAAGAACCTCGGAGACGAGGGTAGCCGGGTCCGGGTGCTGGAGGCCCACCAGGGGAAGAAGGTCACCGTAGGTATCCAAACATTTTAACACTGGCTAATGTAGATTTATTTGTTCATTTTGGTCAGCTTACAGCTACTTTTGCACTTCAGTCATCAGTTGCATGAAATGGAACAACTCTGATAAAACTGGACGACGTGATGTTCACCAGCTGTTGGACGTCTCTTCTCTCTTAGATGCTCTTTCCCTCCGGGGCCTTTGTTAGGGCCGACGTAGGCGATTGGGGGATGAGTCTGTCGGTCCGGGCCCCCGGCGTTGACTACAGCAACACTCGAGGCCTCTGTGGGACCTTCGACCGCAACGGCAACAATGACTTTCAAGGATCCGATGGAGGTTTTTACGGCCCCGACGACCTGCATCGCTTCATCCAGGACTGGAGGTCAGTGTAGCTGTAGTACTAAAATAACTAAACAGAAAATATAATAAACAGCAAAACATTTCATATCTCCATCTTCCTCAACATGGAGTATCGCAGGACGACGAAATACCATTCAATACAGACACCAGCATATCACTAATGTACTTTGTTTAAAAGTAGCATTTTGATTTTGTGAGAAACGTTTGGAGACACTGGTACTGTAAAGTTCGCTGATTCTCTTCATCCGACACCAACAACGGCTGATGTTTGGGCCCAAAGTTAGACATTGTGCCTTTAAGTTATTAGCATTAAGATGAGCAGGAATAAGGACTCTTGGAAAAGAGAGGGTCTGAAAAGCTTCCAGGAAGGGTGTAAGACCCAGTTTAACATTTCCCTTCTTGTCTCCGTGTCAGGATTGCTCCCGGTGAGAGTTTATTCGATAAAATGCCTCCCGGGACGACACAGAGGCCCAGGCGGCCTTTCTGCCAGTGCCATAGAGGTTATAGTCCTTCCCAGCATGCCGGCACAGCGGCGGGGAGCTTCCCCAACCCTCCAGCTCACTCTGACTGCATCACTTACGATAATGTGGATTACACATCGGTCTTCCCCTCCATCGACACAACAGTGGAACACATCAAGAGTCCAAACAGAGAGGAGAGCGTCCTGGAGATGTCCGCCTTCAGTAGTCGTCCTCTGGAGACGAGGAACGGAGACGTGGAACCGGCAGAGTTCAGGGAGGACTTTCTTCTTTCCGTTAAACGGCCCAAGAGGCAGGCGTCGCTCCACTTCCAGCCGCTGTTCGCCTCTCAGAGCCTGAGCCAAGCAGATCTGCAGAGATTCGCCTACTTCTTCCCTGAGGACCACATGGCTGAAGCTCGGAAAGCGGTGGAGCCTCGGTGGCCGACGCCGAGCGGCCTGACCTCGGCGAAGGCCCTGGAGGTGTGCCAGACAGTGTTGGCGAACTCCACCGTTGGCGGGGTGTGCCGGGGGCTGCTGGGGCGCCGTCTGGACGAGGCCGTGGACCTCTGCATGCTGGACCTGCAGCTCAAAGACGACCTGGGCTGGGAGGACGCCCTGCTGCCGTACCTGGAGAACGAGTGCGAGCGGCGGCTGCTGGAGAACCGGACCCAGCGGGCGCTGGAGCTGGCCACGCTGCCGGGGGCTTCGGGGAAGGTGGCGATGGCGTTGCGCTGCCCGAACTTCTGCAACGGAAACGGAGAGTGTGCGGAGTGGGGCTGCCAGTGTTTCCCCGGCTACAGCTTCCACGACTGCAGCCTGGCCAGCGGTAAGTTTCTGAGACGGATCTGAACCGTCCAAATTCAATGCCGTTGCATGTGATCAATGCCAGAGCATATATTCTACAAAACGGCGTTTATCTCAGGAACGGTAACATATAGCGACTTACTTTTTTTAATGTTAAAAAATACTGTAAGCTGTAAGCTGATAGTTTCGGTTTTTGTCTGTGGGACGCAGAGAAGCTAAACTATGTGTGTTGGAAATGTCCAATGGCATTATCGAACGGTGAAACATCCAATCATAGAGCTTCTTTTCCGTCACATGGTGTCAAGATCCTTAGTGATGGAGATGCTTGACTCCTCCTGATGTTTAAAGATGTTATCTGGTAGGAATAGTGTGTAATTACACACCCTGCTGCAATATATGCTGCTACTAACCCTGTTACTTATTTTGGTGCATTTTTTAATTTCAATATTAGAAAAATACACTGCAAAGGGTAAAATATGTGATGTAACTCATAACATCAAAACAGTGAGTTAATGGGAGTTTTTACACTTATGGAACAATTGTGACATTTTATTTATAGCTAAAGGTTTGATTTTTTTACTCCAGCATGCCCAAGACCCTAAATAACATTTCTATAGTGTCTCCGTGTTTATTGCAGCTCACTGGGCCTTTTCAGTAGATGTTTGTGAAATAAATTTCCCTTCTCTTTATGATTCTATAGCTTTTATGTCATTCATGTGACACCAGTGCATCATTGATATTCTGAAAGCCCAGGTTGTCCTGAAAGCAGAGGCGTATAATACTTGGTTGTGCATCATAAGATGATGTTCTATCAGTAATATTACACAAGATGTAGCAGGCGATGGAAAATCCCCCATAAATGTCCCCAGACTCTGAAGGGTTAAAGAGATGATTCATAAAATCTTGGTCCTGCATCCTGAAGGCCAGCCGCTGGAGATCACTGATCTGGAGAACGGTGGACTTTGTGACATCCAAGCCGTCGACTGTCGGAGCGTTCGGGTCTTCGGCCTCGGCTTCATCGACTCAGCGGACCTGAGCTGCCACGCTACCAGACTCAAGGTGTGCAGAGGCGAGGTCACATGACCACTGAGAGCCTTCAGAACCAATGAACCGTGAGTTTCTCCTCTGCAGCACCTGAACGAAGGCTGGGTTCCAGGCGAGCAGCAGAGGACTAAAGCCACCTTCCTCAGCTCCAAGGCTCTGGACTGCGCCGTACCGTCGCTTAGCAACGCTGCCATCGCCACAGAGGACTTCATGATGGACGACAAGCCGTACGCTCGGTGGGAGATAAAGGCAAGGCTTGTTGTCAGGAAATGGACACAGCTTTACGTTGTTTACGTTCCAGTCAGAATGAATTTACCAGCTCGCTTCTTGAACCAGGTGACCAACGATGGCTCCCAGTACAGCCGGGCCAAGGTGCTGACCATCTACGATGGCGTTTGCCAGGTCTGTGAGGCGTTGCGCTCAGGACTCTGTAAGTTAAAGGTAACTCACATACAGAAGGAAATGGCTTTTTATGTTTTTACTCGGGGTGTAACAATTCATCGAGTATATTGATATATCGATTTTATATTCCTATGATTAAACAGATCGATATGTGCTCGGCAAGTAGGTAGTAAAATCGATATTTACCGAACTATTATTGTTATAAAAGGTATTCTATCAATTCTATCGATATTGATAAATAATACTTTGGATCGAAGCACGGAGGATTTTATTTTTGCACTTTTTCTGTTGAGAAAATAGTGGAAGTAGCAGGTTATTAAAATATTGTTTGCACTAAATGTACGTTCATTAAAAAATAATGTAGAATAATTGAAAATAATGCCACAACAGGTTTAGCCCCTGGTGATTCAACTTGGAGAGGTGAACTTAGTAAAAAAAATGTTGTGAATGGATTTACTATTAATTATTGTTTCTTGTTTTGTTTATATATTTTTAATTTATACTTGATTCCTTACAAGAAACTAAGATTCTTTTTACTGAGAAACTTCCCTGTACTGTGCAGCATCCAGGTATTGATGACAATCACACTGGTTGGATTTTTTATGAAAGTTGATGATAGATATACTGAATCGATTTCAAGTCACTGAATTGTTTAAGATCGTTTTGTTCTAAATGAACTAGTATCGTTCATGAATCGTATTGTAATCGCAAACTGTGATATGAATCGGATCGTCGTTAAAATGAATTGTAACACCCCCTAGTTTTTACCTCAGACATTTTTTCATTTTCATAGAAGATATGAAACGGGACACACCAGAGTAGCTGTGGCTGGGGAAAATCTCGATCACGACGGGGACAACGTGGAATTAGCCGTCAGAGCTGAACATTGATGCTGGGTTAAGCAGCTGATTTCCTCTAGAAATAAAACTTTCCTCTCTGGTTTTCCTGGACAGGAGAGGACCTGCAACATTGAAGGAATGTGTTTTGCGGCTGGAGACGGCAACCCCAGCAGCCCCTGCCTTCTCTGCGACCCGGGTGTGTCCAAGTTCACCTGGTCTGTGAACCAAGGTACAGAAAACCACCACCATGAGGCAGCAGCGCTAGCATGTGGCATAGCACCAATGCTAACACAAAGCACTTTGAATTTTTATCATCTTGAAAGACACTATAAACAAACTTTTACTTGTGTAGCTTAGCAACAAGGCTAACATGTAGCAAAGCACCAATGCTTACACAAAGCACTGATTTTGCTATGTAACATTTTCTTGCTGACATGTAGCATAGCAACGTGCTAACGTGTAGCATAGCAAGAGTTATGTCAGAAAACATACTTCCAATGCTAACACAAAACACAATTTTTTCTTGGAAGGTGCTATATTACTTTTATTTGCTTACATGTTGCATAGCAACGTGCTAACATGTAGCATAGCAACAATTTTAGTATGAAGCGTAGCTACAATGCTAACACAAAATACAGATTTTTAGCTTAAAAGGCAACATATAAGATTTACCTACTTTTGTAGCATAGCTGCAATGCTAACGCAAAAAAATGTTTTTTTTTTATCTTCAAAGGGGCTAAATAATTCTAGAATAATTAAATCTCTTGTTTATTCATTCATAAATCATTCATTTTATAAAGTGCCACTAGGTGGCAGCAAAATTTGTTGTGGCTCCTTCTTCGCTCTTGTGATTTTTGTATTTTAGCCGTATTTTTTCCTTTTTTTGAGACATTGGCTGTCATATTCACTTTGTCCGGGAGGATTTTCTGCATACTTGGGTTTTTTTTTCTGCTCTTGTAAGAGCAAAAAAAGGAAAAGGTTGAAAATCAACGGCGCAGCACAGCCTTTTGACCAACATGAAAAATCCTCCTGGTCAAACCAAAAATGAAGCCGATGTCTCAAAAAATGACAGAGCCGCTAAAAATGATTATTATTATTATTATTTGTTTTTTTTGCTGCCACCTAGCGTCGCATTCTGTTTGGACAGAACAGGACAGGACGGTCAGACAGGACGGCGAGGCTGGAAGACTTCCTGATCATAGGCTTTTCCATCTGTTTCAGTCAACCAGCCTCCGTCCTTCCACCCGCCTCAGACCCGCCTGCGGACCTTCGCCGGGGAGAACTTCGTCTTCCAGTTCGCGGCGTCCGACCCCGAAGGCTCGGCGCTCCTCTTCCAGCTGGAGGAGGGTCCGGCGGGGGCCGCGCTGTCCCCTGCTGGCCTCCTCATCTGGAGGGTGCCGTCGGTCCTCGGGGATAACGAGGATGGACGAGAGGGGAGACGCTCCTTCCGCTTCACGGTGTCTGACGAGTGTAACGCCCAGAGCAGCGTCAGCATAGAGGTGATGCTGGGCAAGGGGTGGCAAACATACGGCCCGGGGGCCATAACCGGCCCGCCAGGGGTCCGATCTGGTTTAGTAAATATGACAAATATCACATAAAAAATAAAAAAAAAATTTAATTCCCGTATTCCTTGGATTAAATGTTGGCTGGTTTTATAGATGCATGCATGTATGGAAGCTAGAATACACATGGAATTATGTTAATAAGTAAAATATGTGAACCTAAATTCAACTATCAATATAAATTCAAAGGATGGAATATGCGATAAAAAATGTAGCTATTTCAAATTTATCATATTACCAATATAACCTGAGGTTAAATGTTATGTTATTTAAACTTCTTTAAATAATTTTTGAGGTTGAATTTTTGTTGATGGATGTAATCGCAACACTGCAACTTTCTGGAGGGCCTGAAATGTATAAATAAGAATCATCAGATTGTAAAATGTTTTCATAGGGATCACATGAGATATATGCATAATTTATGTATCTCCGAAATGAAAATAGAATTAATAATTGTATTAACACATAAAGAAATGGGATTAAGTATTTTTATATATTTCATAAATATGTATCGAATTGATCCATTTTATTTAAATAAATAAATTCAAGAAATTTGGATTTTATAAATTGTCTTGTAACATCTAGATCAATATTTATATTCAATGTAACTAAATAGAATATAATTTCAGAAAATTAAATCAATGAAATGGATAAAAATCTAAATAAAACATGTAAATAAATTAAATCGATTTTTTTTAAAAACACACATTATATAAATATCAGTTTGTTCGTGATATTTTCTCAAAGCTTTATTGAGTGTAAACATTTTTACAATGAACATCATTAGAACCAGAACCAGGTTCTTTTCCTGCCTCTTCTAAAAGCAGTGTAAACAGGAAGTGTGTTACTCTGCATCCTGCAGGTTGCTGTGGTAACCTGCGGCTGTCAAAACGGAGGAAGCTGCGTTCCGGACGTCGTATTCCCGGCCGGCAGCGGGAAGTACCTGTGCATGTGTCCGCAGGGAAAGCGCGGGGATCTCTGCCAGGAGGACGTGGACGAGTGTCTGTCGGCTCCGTGCATGCTGGGCCGCTGCATCAACACCGCCGGCGGCTACTCGTGCCGGTGTCCCGCAGGGCTGCGTGGTAAGACCGCGCTCTTTCTGCGTCCGTCCATCACGGCTGCAGCTCATCCCCTAACCGCTCTGCAGGGCTCACGTGTCTGGAGGACGTCAACGAGTGCGAGAGGAAGCCGTGTTTTTCCGGAGTCCAGTGCTTCAACAGCTTCGGCTCCTACGGCTGCGGACCGTGTCCCAGAGGCATGATGGGAAATGGGTCCACCTGTACAGGTAAGACGTCTCTGCCTTCCTGCTGCTGCGGACGAAACGAGTCCATCCATCAAAACCAAGCAGCAGCTTCCGGCTTAGAACCTTAGTCTTAGTTCCCCCCTCCTCCACTAGGAACTGCAGTCCCCCCCTCCTCCACTAGGGGCAGCAGTCCCCCCCTCCTCCACTAGGAGCAGCAGTTCCCCCCTCCTCCACTAGGGGCAGCAGTTCCCCCCTCCTCCACTAGGAGCAGTAGTTCCCCCCTCCTCCACTAGGAGCAGTAGTTCCCCGCTCCTCCACTAGGGGCAGCAGTTCCCTCCTCCTCCACTAGGAGCAGTGGTTACTCACATGTTCTCTGAAGAGGAAAGACAAGATGGCCGCAGCGAGCTCCGCCAGGAAGATGAAGAGGATGAACATGAAGAACTGAGAGAAAACACATCATCATCATCACCATCATCAAACCTTATTTTCTATCCTGACCCTCTCTGATTGATCAGATCTTTACTTCTCACTTAATAACTTTGTTACTTCGAGACTTCGTGACTTCGTAACTTTGTGACTTTTTAACTTTGTAACTTCGTGACTTTGTAACTTCGTGACTTCGTGACTTCGTAACTTTGTGACTTTTTAACTTTGTAACTTTGTGACTTTATGACTTTGTTACTTTGACTTTGTGACTTTGTAACTTTGTGACTTTTTAACTTTGTAACTTTGTAACTTTGTGACTTTGTAACTTCGTGACTTCGTGACTTTGTAACTTTGTAACTTCGTGACTTTGTGACTTTTTAACTTTGTAACTTTGTGACTTTGTGACTTTGTAACTTTGTAACTTCATAACTTTGTGACTTTTTAACTTTGTAACTTTGTAACTTTGTGACTTTGTAACTTTGTAACTTTGTGACTTTGTAACTTTGTGACTTTGTGACTTTATGACTTTGTTACTTCGTGACTTCGTGACTTTGTAACTTTGTGACTTTGTAACTTCGTGACTTTGTGACTTTTTAACTTTGTAACTTTGTGACTTTGTAACTTCATGACTTTGTGACTTCGTAACTTTGTGACTTTATGACTTTGTTACTTCGTGACTTCGTGACTTTGTAACTTCG
>JAVQJG010169086.1:0-11144 GCA_036024015.1 Craterocephalus amniculus
TAAAAATATTCAAGGTGACCTCAGGAAGCAGATTGACTCCCAGACAAGAGTGTACAAAGATGTCTTAAAAACCAGATGTCTTCAGAGTTTTTACAAAGTGTAGAAAACAGTCAAATGAAAATACCTGCAATAATATTCAGTTTAGTGGATTTAACAACAAAACAATATTTACATGGACTGTGTACATCATCGAGAAAATATATCTTATAGATTATAAAAGACTTAGCATGTCGTCATTATGATTATCACAGACCAAACAAAAGTTAAAACCTTTATCTCTTGCATTTACACCTGCCTCCTTCATCTTCAAGATTTGCTTGAATTCATTCAGTGAGACCAGCTTGTTAAGATTCAGGTTATCATTCTGGTTGATTCTGAGCAGAGGGATTTCCCGATTCAGAACGGACAGGTATGTGGCCAAGTAGCCAGAGCCTGAGGTTCCTTCATCCTGCCACATTCTGGCTTTTTTACTACACAAGTGGGTTTGTCAGCTTTGTATTACCAACCAGACATCTGAGAGACACCAAGCTCGCCCTCACTGTCTTTTTTTTTCATATTTTATCTTTATGACAGTAGATGCTGTTTGATAAATACTTTTCTAATCTGTTTGCATCTTTTCTCCTGTATCTGCCTTCATATCATCCAGCATTTTGTGCATCCACCTATTCATCTTTTCATCCCTCCATCCCTCTGCTACCTGTCACTCTTTCCAAGCATCACATTTGAAACTGGCTTCCCTCCCTACATCAGAGGAATTGATCCTTTTGATCCCCCGATGCTCCCTGTTCGCATTGATTAACCAGTGAGTCCCGCTATACCGCCACAAACACAATGTTTGAAGCTTTTTATTTTTTCCTTTAATTATTTAGAGTCACAGCGAGGTGCGCGTTCATCCCAGAGTCATACATCATGCAAAATATGCCACTGACAGCCCCACTGCTTTCAGGTTATTTATTTCTTTATTATTCTTTTTCTGTAAACTTGGTGTATTTGTTTTAGTCGGGAGCTCTGGGGCGGGAGCTGCAGTTAGTGTGTGCTGTGATGGGAAGCTGAAAGCTGAATTACCGCTAATGGTTGCGGCTGAGCAGGATGGGGAATGGTTTTATGGATGAAGTCATGTATTTTTCCTCAGATTTAAAGGTCTCTGAAAGGCCAGTTAGTTCTAGCATGCTGCATTCCTCTGAATCCGGCTCAGTCTATTTGTGCAGTGATAAAACAGCAGAGTGTTAAAACGGTGTGGTAAAACCAGCCAGAAAAAAAAAATGCTGCAGATGTTGGATGATGTGGATGTTTATATTGCTAGCTGAATCTTCAGTAGACATTTATGAATGGCTCTGAGTTTGTGTGAATGTCTCTACTTTCATTTTTACACGTTTTACAAATGATTGAGTCATATTAATTTATTTTTACCAGCTGGAATCTACAGAGTGGGTGCAGTAGTTTTCTTAAAAAAAACACAAAACAAAACAAAACAAACAAACAAACAAACAAACAAACAAACAAAAAACATTTGTTATCTAACCACTCATTAGTCAAATCTGGAACCTCTTAAGTTCACATGGCAACATTTCCATTCAGGCACTACAATGCAAGAAGACTGCCAGAATCACTTATCACCCTATTTGTGTATGAATACATGACTTAAATGCAAAATGATAACCATAAACACCAGTCAAGTCAGAGAACTGGGGATGAACAGTTAATCTCAGAGGACAATGTAAAAAATAACTGCTCCCTCATTTAGCTCCAGTGAAGTCCCGTGTGCTTTTCCTGGCCTCATCCCATGTTGTGTCTATTCACTGATTAGTGTTGAAATATTTCCAACTGTGAAACCGTCCTGAGTTGTCAGGGGAACTGCGTCACCTCTCGTCTCTGAGCATCTTCCTCTTTTAATACTTTCATGTTAAGCCTCAGGGACCGAGCACGGGCCAACCTGTGTCTTTTAATTGGCGCCTCCACGTGCTCGTTAGTTCACCGCGCTAATTTGGAGGTGCCGTTGTGAATCAGCCTCTTATGCATGACAAAAAAAAATTGATAAAACTGTCAGTAACTAATTAGCTGTGATGGCATCTATCAGGAAAATGCATGAAGGTCAAATAAAAAAGATGCTCTATCAGTTTTTGCCAACCTCGTTAGCGTGGGCGGTGGTCATGGTGGGCAGGGCCAAGCTGGCATGCTCAGCAGCTTTGAGGTTTTTTCTGCAACAATCATTTACTGAGCTGCTTTGACTTCATGTTTGATGCTTCGAATTTCTGTTGCAGTTGAAACAAACATGCATCAGCACCAGAGGCAAGTGAATAATATTCAGCATTCTGTAAGGAGCTTGAACTCTCCAAACCGAAGCCAAAGCCTGAGAATATATGAAACATTTTAAGGTGTCTGTGCATCTGTTGCAGATGGTTCACCCACACAGGAAAAACCTATGAAAACTAATTGCAATCTTGAACATCTGAGGGATTCATTCATTCATTCAAATATGCCAAAATGTAAAGAATTTCAGCGATGTGCTGACTTTGTCTCCAGCATCACCATCAGACCAGAGGTTCTGCCTGTCATAAAATGTTTACAAATATTGATCATAATAATCATTTTGATTTTATTCACTCTATAAAGGAATAATGTGTGGGATACTTGTGTGGCCAATGCACAGTGTCTGACTTTTCGGTGCTCTTCAGAAACCAAACAATGTGACGTTGCATAAGCTGATCCGTCTCTCATGGGATCATATGACCTGCAGTGCTTCACTTTACAACACAGAGTTTTGTTTTTTACTACTTTTTTCTTCTCTTGTTTGTCATGGCTGAACAAAGCAAGAAGGTGAAAACAGTGTCTGATTGGGCCAGAAAGAGAGACTAATTTTAAAGTTAAAAATTCATGTCTCAAGTTACACCGTATCCCTTAAGACATAATGTTCACGTATGATCTAGGTGTCGCATGCAACTTGAAGAATATTATGCATTTAATTCCTACATACATCCATACCCCACTTACAGTGTCAAAATGATGCACCTCTATTAATGAAGAATTTCACAATTAAATAACATCTTAATGACTGAGTTGTAGAAAATTCACTCCCCCTACAGTTGTCATGAAGGTAAACTTGACATATTAAAGCTGAAATGTTTTTGATCCAGGCTGTAAAGTGATTATTTCTGCTGTGTAGTTGGCCTTCTTAATGTGGGAGTCTATGGGGATTGACTCACTATTGGAGCCAACCCCTGTAGTGGATGGGGGGAGGGAGGGGGTGCAATTGTTGGCACTTTGCATAGGCTTCACATTGAACCTCTGGAGGGTGAATGAATAGAGGTGAAACTAGTTTCATAGCCTCGTTTTCATTAGAAAAATAAGAATTAATCTTTCCCAACCCTACATGTTGTTGTTTTCCTGAGTCTACAAAAATCAAGTCCTGTCACTTAAATGTTAACATCAAAAACAAAGAAGCCACGTCACAGCTGTATGAGTCGCCTTCATGCTTGTCAGCTTGTGGTCATGTGACTCCTCCTCCGGCGACATCCATCTCCTCTCCACACCCACTCCTTTCACTTTTCTGCCTACCATCACATTTATTTGTTTGTTTGTTTGCTAATTACAGACTTTTTTGACACCTGTGCCAACTCTGTGGTGCTGTGAAACATACAGCTCTCAGCACACAATCCACATTCTGCTGCACAATGAAGCACACACCACCCCTCATTTGCACGACACACACACACTCATCCCCTTGTGTGCAATTACCTCTTCTTTGCTATTTACCTCGCTCTGCAGGCTAGCTGTTTTTGAAGGCGTGCAGGTAAACAAAACGTGCACAGACACAAACACAGCATTGCTCAAATCCCTCTGCTGCTGGATGATGTTGGAGATGAAACATCTATAGGTGCCTCATGTGATATGACCCAACCATCCAGAAACGAAGCCCATCAAAACCCGAAAATAACTAATGACAATGTGACTGAATCAGTGTCAGAGCTACAGATGAGCAGTGTCACATGTCGGGTTCCTCCCACTTGGGCTTTGAGATTGCACGTGGGCTTAAAAAGTGATGGCAAAAGTAAATAAGAAGAAAAACAACTTGCTTAGTAGCCCATAATTGTAGTATATTAGGATTGTCTTCTGCAGGTTCAATCCCTCGTCCATCTCTTTAAGGGAGGAGCTCACCTTCATCACAGATGGAGGTAAACTTCATGCAGGGGAGGTCCAGTGATGGGGTTCAAGACAAGATCTTCCATCTAATTCATGGTGATTTCAGGCTTCATCAAATTCTGAAAAAGTTGCTACGTTCTCGTTCCTTTACCCAACACCAGACTTTCTAACATTGAGGAGACAGAGTGATGAGGAGTTTCACAGTGATGAGGAGTTTCACTTGTTCTGTTCATTTCTCCCTGCACACATCTTCAGTTGTCCAACAGTATAGGATTGTGCTTATTTTAGGCCAGGACTGCAGACAGATCAGTCCTGTACCCATACCCTCCTCTTCCTCAGCCATGCTGCTGCAATATGTAAGTATATGCTTCTCCATTGTCTTGCTAAAATTGCATGAACTTTCCTGGAAAAGACGAAGGCAGCAGATATTGCTGTAAAATCTAACTGAACTCTTTTTAATACTGCAGAACTCATCCAAACCCTGTACTGTTACTGAACCTGATCCGATCCCGTACCGTCACCGAACCCTGATCCGATCCCGTACCATTACCAAAACCTGATCCGAACCCGTACCGTCACTGAAACCTGATCCGATCCCGTACCGTCACTGGAACCTGATCCAATCCCGTACCATAACAGAATTAGGCTTTTGAACTTGTTGCTGACAACACTCTGGATGTTCCTTTTACTCTTTGCTCCACTTCTATCAACAAAGATTAGGAACACTGATCAGTCTGGCCACAAACCAGGTTTTCAGGTTCGTGTGATTGTCCAGACACTTCCAAGTCCAGAGAATTTAACACAGACTCCTTTAGTTCTGGACCAGGTTTACATTCAGCTCTGTTTTTGCTCAGTAAACGTTTGATGAAATTTTAATGATGTCACAGTAAAGGTTTCCCTTGTTTATTTACTTCTCAGCTGTTGATAAATGACAGTCCTTTATGCTCTTGGGATCAGAGATCAGTATCCTTAGAGTTGCTGTTGTCGTTTACACACTAAAATTTCTTCAGATTTATTTTTTTTTTTTATTATATTCAGACTGTAGACAGTGAAATATAAAAATCATATATTCTCTCTTCGAAGGATATTATTTTTAAAGTTTTTGATTTTTTTATTCACACTTGTTGTGTCCATCTTTGCTCCTCAGAGTCAGACTTATATGAATGCTGCTTTTGGACTAAATCACAATTGTAATTACTTGTGTTGCAGCCGGACATCATATCAGCAGTAGAACTGTTGTGGTAGCATCTAGTCATGGGTCCATAGGTAATAATACAAAGCAGAATACATATAGTACAGGCATAAGGGTTGTTGATACATCTGTGTTATTTAAAGCAGCAGTTTGCACTTATTGTAAAGATTTTTACCTCTGAAATTGAATGAAAAATGAAAACTCCACTGGGCATTTTGTAATAAGAATTCTGCAAAGGAAAATTAACTAAAATAATGAGAAAAAGAAGTTATTAATATTTCTAAATTGAGTTCTTTATTGGTCAATAAAAGTGAGGGAACAAGGGAAATGATGACCTCGCAGTTTTCGAAATGAAACCATAATAAAAAAATTCTGAGGCAAAGATTAACACCCAATAAACACAGGTCTTCTGACGCTATCGGTTTTGTGGCCTCATATTAAAAAGATAATCTTACAACTAAACTCAAGGATTTAAATTGAGTCATGAAGCAAATTTGCTGCTCCGACCTCCAACATGATTAACAGATCGGACAATAATCGTCCCTCACTGCTTGATGTAATTTTTGTTGTTCACTGTGATGTTAGAGGCCAGGAAGGAGGCAAAATTAAAAAAAATGTACTTCATGTTAACTGTCGATAACAAACAGAGCAGATGACAGAGGATGAACATAATCCAAACTTTTCAATAAAATCTTGATACAAACTCTCTGCACCTAAAAATTATAAAGGAGAGGCAGAATAAAGTGAGCACAATGAGGCATTTCAGTATTATTGCGTGTGACACTTGGAGTCTGAGTCATGCTGTTTGATTAAAATGGTGCGATGAGAGTAGAACAATCACCTCTGGGTGAGGAAAAGGGACAAGGTGTACTTTTTTCTGTTGTGGTTTTACCCTATATTATGCATTAAAGCCTACCATTTCAACTGGGGATTTTATTTTTTTATAAATAAATGAATATATGCTAAATATTTATCTATTTTACTTTAGTAATAAAAGGTCCAAATTAAGATTTCAGGTAATAGATTTTTCCATCCGCCTTCAGTAATGCTTGTTATTTTTTATATTGTATAAAGCTTCTTGAATGGTTTTGTACATGAGGTGTGCTATAGAGATACTCAACTTGCATTGTCCACTATTTTTTTTTTTTTTCGGTCAGCCATTAACCCTTGTAATTTGTAAGAATTATAGAGGTCTAGAGTTGGTAATCCTTGCTCTTAACCTGTACTGCATACAATCTGATTTCTGTCCCTTCCCCTTGGTCAGCTTTTGCACCATAATATTACTTACATATCACATGGAAATAAATGGTACATACTGTATGCTTTTAGATTTTCTTCATGTATTTGACATTTTGTTAAAGGGGTAAATAAAGATTTGGGATTAAAAAAAAAAAATAATTGGATTTTTCTGTCCAATACTGCTTCCGTAAGCCGTTACCCTTTAACAATTAATGTATTATATCTGATATAAACTGAGACATATTGCATCCCTTTATGGCAAAATGTTTTGGTCTCATTGATGCATTTTAGTTTTTCTTAAAAGGATAAATAAAAATTATGAATAGAAAAAACTTTTTTTTAATCTTTTAGTCTATTATTTCTTGTTTCAGGTTTGACAGGGAGAACTTTTCTGAGGCGATGATGAGATGTTAACTTTTGGGGAAGTTTTCAGAAAACCCATTTACGTTATTCACAGTAAATAATTCTTTCACTTCAATTCATATTCAGACAAACTGCATCATCACACTTCAAGAACACATTTTATTTATTGTCATGAAGTAAAACAAAGTAAAACCTTGTCGGTGAGAATGGCCGGGCAGTCTGGATCAGAAGGACCTGCTCACACTGAGCCGTGATGTGTCTTTTTTTAGGTCAGCGGTCACAGTTGAGACTAAACATTGATATGGAAATGTGCCCTAACAACTGGAGGCTTGTATTAACTCTGAAAGATTACAATAAAGATCAGCTGCAATGAGGTTGCGACCCTTCAGGGACTCTGTGGGGGAACAAAAGTGACTCTTTGAGGCAGCGGTCATGCCTGATAACCTCCAGGCCACTGCATCAAGCCTTTCCAGGAAACGAAAACGTGAACTGATTTTTAAAAGAAGAAGAAAAAAAAAACGCTAGGCTGACCAAGATGAAGTTGCCTGGGGACATGGTGGAAGAGAAAGAGAGATGAAGGGAGGGCGAGTGAGATACATTTATATTATGTGATTAAAGGGGAAGGGGAGGCTGGTCAGCCGGCGACAGACAGAGTGATGTAGTGGGAGTTGAGCAGCAGCTCTATACTCTCTAATTGACCCCAGTTAGGATCCACACACCCTTTCCTTGGCTCACAAAGAGTGCCTAATTGCTGCAGCTGATTGGGTCCTGATAGAATTACGGTTGTCAGTGAAGGTCATTAGGCACAGATTCATCTTCTATCGCGGGGACGAGCAAAGCTGGCCTCCTTAGACCACAAGCTGTCCTAACGAGCTCGCCATGAGCTCTTTTATCAGACAGAAAATCCCAGATAAAGCAAAAAGTTGTCCTGACCGTGTGTGTCTTCACTTGCGTGTTTTGGTATTACGTCTGATCTCAGATTTACGGATCAATATTTGTGAGTGTGAACAACTTTCTTTCGCCTGAAGGTGGACTGATGCAGAGCTTTGATGGAGGCTTTAATCTTCGTGGTGAGGCCCAAGATCCTCCCAGCTGCTCAGTGGCAGCGGACAGGAAGCAGATCTGTCAGATCAAGCAGAACCTCCAAAGTTTTCACTTCCTTGAGCAATAAAAGCAGAGTGGGTGTGGGCTGTTTCAGAGCATTATTGTCACTAGGATTTATTATAGAGTATCAACAAACTCCAGCAGATCTAAACTTGAGACACGTTTTGGTGTCTGAAGCTTGTTGATGGGCTTTCAACCACATCTCTTGGCTTTTTTTTCTTAACGTTTTGGTTGTCAGGGTTAAGAACAAATCTATGGGGCTGCCTTTGTATGGGTGACAGTGTGTGGGTCCTGTCACTGTGTGCCTCTGTCGTCCTGCCACATTCTGGCGTTGTCTGTAGGATCCTGTAGCACTAAGGCTGGGTCCATGGATTCTGAACCTGTGGCGTGTGCGTAAAGCCCGAGGACGTGCTTGTGAAAAGAGGGGGAGAAATGTGACAGTGTGTGGGTCCTGTCACTGTGTGCCTCCGACTGATCATGCGCCCTGGCTACTTGGCCACGGGCACATCCCTTTGGCTGACTAGCAGGCGCGCATGACTTTCACCCGGGAGGTTGTGGGATCGAGTCCACGCCCGGGCCCTCTGTCATCCTGCCACATATGGGTGAAAGAAAAACTGATAATAAAGCACAAAGCATCTGCTGATATGTTTAGCTAACACGACAAAGCTAGTATTAAATCATAAGATACTAAAAATTAAATGACAGAAGGCTAAATGTCTTAAAACTCTGACTAAAGAACCAGCTTTTTAGCAGGTTTAGTGACTACATTTATTATTCGGTGAGTGATTATTGAGCTGCGCCTCACCACCACACCGGAGGTTCAGGCTTCAGCTTAGTTTCCTTGTTCATCAGGTTCCTTGGACTAAGCAGATATAGAAAATGGTTGGATATTACTGTGGCAGTCATTGTGGTAACCAAAAACTGTTGCATGGAGGAAAGGAGTGCTCCCAATTTCCTTTATCACTGGGATTGTCTCTGTTCTTGCTCCTGGCTGTGTTTATTTTCAATCATTTTTATCAATCTATTTAACTGCATAACAAAACAGAACACAAGGACAAGGGCTACAAAGCATCAGTGACAGAATAAAAGCGCTCATGGAGGTGTGATAGGTTATGCAGTGAGATGAGTGTGGGAAATGCCCGTCTCTGCTCATCCAGGAGCTTAATATCTATCCTTTCATCTTGTATCTTAATACATTGTATAATTAATAACTGTTTTTGTTGCCAAAACACCACTATATTTAATATTTAAAAGTAAAATAATCATCACCATCATTATACAGTGGCGTGCACAGACGACTGGGGGGCAGTTGCTCAGTGAAAACTGAGGGCAACATGTGTGATGTGTGTGTCTTCTTATAACAACACTCTAACAGTCAGACTCTAACTGCCATTGCCAGCTTCACTCCCCTACACTGATGTGTTACACAGATTTTAATTACAGCCTGATTTTAGATTTTCCTTGAACTGCATTTTGTTCAGGCAGCAGCTCAAGGACACGACCAGGTACTACAGTAAGCACACAGCCAATGAATCCATGGTACACCATGAAATAATGTTAATAGAAATTTGAGTTATTATTCATTATTCATTATGATGAGAGCTCTGACTCTTTTCAGTGATTCAGCTCCCTATAAGAGCCGACTCTCCCAGCTATATAGTGGTTCTTCATTTAGTTTCAATCAGAGCTTCTGTTTTAACCTATTTTAGCTTCATTACAGCGATTTTGACCTAATGACATCATGATGACATTTATTTTGATTGTTTGTTATTATTAACAGTAAATTTTTTATGGTTATCTGAGGTTTCTTGAGGTTATCAGACATAATCCTCAGGTTGTCCAGGAACTGTCCTGAGTTCTTCCCCGTCTGATCAGTCTCTACACGAAGTCTGTAAAGCTGACAGCAGACACATTCTGTTGGAAGACAATTTCAGCAGCTCTAACACACCTTATTCCTTCTGTTCATGATGAGCTGTAAACCTGATGTCTGATCTCTAACGGCTCTGAACAAGGTCGCTCAATCAGTTCATGTTGAGGGTCGGGTGAAGAAACAGATGGGGAAGAAAGACAAGTTCTGTATGAAGCAGAACATTTATGATATCCACTGTGGTTGTTGTGTCCACTCCACCAGTGATTTACAGGATTTCCTGTGAAAATCTAGTAGAAGAAGGATGACGAGCTGAACTGCAGCTTCGGGAGTGGACTGTCAGAACTAACAGGACGAAAATTTTACTCTATACTACTTTAAACATTAAAACAGAAGCCAAGTGATGATTTCTATTCTATGTATTTAGCATATGGGACCCAAAAATGTATGTTTTTCTGTTTTATACCTGGGTATATAGAATTCATAAAACTGACATAACAAATATGCATTATGTTACTGATTTCTTTCCTTTCACATTTCAAATAGATCTGTAAAACTGTTCAATAAATCCAGATTTAATACACCTCAATACATCCAAGTGCCTGTTCATGGATTGGACTGAATATTTACTTCACTTCGAGGTGGCTGTTGAACCAATTTCTTCCTTTGACCACAGATTCTATCAACTCTATTTAAATTCTTCATGTGCTCATCACTGATATATAACATTTATAGGCACAGATCTTTCCCGAATGTATTTTTTCAGTGAATGAAGCTGCAGTTTTATCCATCTCCAGTTGTGAGCACTTACAGTACATGTCTGCATCAGGTGCACAAAAACAAGATTTACTTTGAGCATCCTCCTCGCAATTCTGGAATCTAAATCTACAAAACAAGATGATAAACTATAAATGATTAAAAATAGAAAAGAGGTTTCAAATGTCCTTTAAAAGCCAAAATCACTGGAGGGACTCATTTATCCTTAATAAGGCTTTCAGCTAAACACATTACCCCCGTAAATACATGAACAATATATAAGAAACACGAGGCCCTAATGCAGCGATTCTCAAAGTGGGGGGCGCGCCCCCCCAGGGGGGCGTGGCGCCATGAGAGGGGGGGTGCGAGGCTTGAGGAAAATGCAGTTGTGGAACTAATATTTTTACAGTAGACAATACGGACTTTTTTCGGGGTTACACTCATCAAACCAGGTTTCCATGGTAACAACCATAGCGACACAGA
>JAVQJG010169110.1:0-10401 GCA_036024015.1 Craterocephalus amniculus
AAGCTTGTATAGGAAGGTTTTGCATCATGTGATGGACACAGCCAATCAGGTGACAGCTGAGTCTATAAATGGCCAGGAGGGGGAACGAACGTACCTCTCGCTACCGATCAGCTGGCCGAGGGCATTTTCTCTTCTGTAAGCCCATTCCTCTGCATCTCTGTATTAAATCATCAAGTAGACTCTACATCGTCTCTGCGTCCTCTATTCGTGTTAGAGAGTAGGCTTTCCCTCCTGCCAGCTCGCCGCGTGGAGCAGACGTACCCCGGGGCCCTCCTGGCTGGCTCCCGGCGCCCAGTGGGGACCGGATAGCACCAACCCTGTACGTATCAGATTCCTGAGTCTAACTGAGGTCTCAAAAGGTCAATCCTCTACACAAGTCTGTTTCTCTTGTCTGTAACTGTACAATCTGATCTGGTCTGTCAACCAATCAGAAACCTGTAAGATAAGGGGCAACTATGGAAACGTCAACTTTTCATGCTGTTTGGAGTCGTCCATCTATCCGTGTTCTGTACCTGCTGCAGGTGCTGCTGTTGTCTCATAATTCTGAGTGACAGAGGACAGGTGAAGTAATTTCCAGGTAAGAGGTGTCCACCAGCTTAAAAAATAGCCGATCTCCAATTATGTTACATAAAACTGTGAAATCATTAACAACACCACTGTAACAACAACGTGCTGGTGTTTCCACAGAGACTGAGTGGATTCATAACACGGTGAAAATAATTTAATGACCCACAGGTAGCTCCGGGTGCAACCATCTTTAAATGGGACATATCAGGCAAAATCCACTATTTTAAACCCTTAAATACATGTTTTTGTGTTCTTTGAGGGCTCAGGAATGCAGAAAAACGTAATTCATTTTTGGGTCAAATTTTTTAGTCTGTTTACTTTTCTCCATTTGCTATTACGTTTTTTGTCTATTACATCACTGTATTTGCTGCGGGTCCACTAAATATGGTTATGGTTATGGAAACAGTTTCATGATCCACCATTTTTTTCACTCGCTTCGATTTTGTAGTCCGGGTTTATGCTGCCTTCATCTGCTATCATATTTATGGTAAATACAAAAAAACCGACGACATAAACACCCACTCTCCATTCAAACTTGTCATTTTTTTAAAAAATGTCTGGTTGTTGGGTGTATTAACCCACACATTGCCTTATATCGTCCCACGGCATCCAGCCTCTGCTAAATGCCTGGTTTAATTTTTAAATTTTTTTTTTAATTGGAAATGTACCTGCTTCGGTGGAGGAAAGCCTCCTTGTTTGTGCAAAGCTCTTTGGACTAATACTGCAGCAGTCTCCGCCAGTATCAAGAGGTTTTTAGAAGACCTGATTGGGCATATGAAGTCATCAGTTTCCTCATGATGTTATCCCCCCTGGGTTGTTTAAAAAGGTTTTTCCTAGTATCAGACAATCTGTTCTGGCCATCATAAACAGTAGTATGTCCACTTTAAACATGCTGTGGTACAGCCCTTACTTAAGAAAACCTGGCCTTGATTCCAGTGTGTTGGCCAACTTCCGACCGATCTCAAAGCTGCCTTTTATTTCTAAAATCTTAGAAAAAGTAGTTGCTTCTCAACTCAAGTCGTTTTTATATGAAAATTATGTTCTGGAAGTCTTTCAATCTGGTTTTAAAACCTTACACAGTACTGAATCAGCTTTGCTGGGAGTATTTAACGACATTCTCTTAGCTAATGACTCTGGTGAACATTGGTTCTTGTTTTATTAGATCTGACTGCAGCATTTGACACCGTGAACCACAGCACCTTAGTGGCTCGGTTACGTGTCTTGGGCATCCATGGCACTACGCTTTAGTGGTACGGGTCATATCTGTATGGCAGAAGCATGAGTGTGAGCCTTGGGACTTCGGATTCCAGCTCTGCTCCGCTTCCCTATGGGGTTGCACAAGGGTCCATTTTGGGACCCTTGCTTTTTTCACTCTATTTACTGCCACTTGGATCAATCCTGAGAAGGCATGGCATCCTTTTTCATCTTTATGCTGACGATAGTCAGCTATAAATGCCACTTAAGAAAGAAGATGCTTGTTGCTGGCACCACTTCTGGCATGTCTTGAGGATGTCAAAGCTTGGCAGGCCCTCAATTTTTTGTGCCCCACAGTTTGGCCCCATCCTACCTCTCTGAGCTTCTCCATCCCTACCATCCTGCTCGGTGCCTCAGGTCAGCTGACCTGCTGCTCCTGGATGTACCGAGGTCCAAACAGAAGCTCAGAGGGGACCAAGCTTTTTCAGTTGCCGCTCCTAAACTGTGGAATGAGCTCCCACTCCACATTTGACAATCCACCTCACTGTCCATTTTTAAAACTCGTCTTAAAACCCATTTTTATTCCTTGGCTTTCAACCTGGCATGAGATTCTGATCTCTGTTTAGTGTTTTATGCTTTCTTTTATTACTGGTCTTATATGTATTTCATGGTTTAATTGTTTTGTTTTAAAGAATTGTCTTATTGTTTTTAAAACCAGTTTGGAAACAATGGTGCAATTATTTTCTGTTTTATTATCTTTATGTTGGTTTGTTTATGTTATGTTGTATAGTGTTTTGTGTCAACTGTTGTTGTCTTACAGTGCTTTATAAAGAAAGTTGAGTTGAGTTGAAATGAGGTTCTGGTGGTTGTTTTTAGCAGTAGCACAGCCCCTGTTTCTGTTAGCACTGTGTGCTAGCTGTTAGGTGCCTCCCTGAGGATATAAAATATTCTAAAATTATTTGGCTTAGTTTTTGCTGATTTTGTCGAGCGGAGCACATGATCCAACTGCATTCAGGGATGTTCTTGATGCTGCCGTTAGTGAACTCCTTTACTGTGTTGAGGTCTTTTTTACTTCATTCACATATTGGCAGTGTGGAAGAAAATAAGTGTGGACAAACTAGAATAAAGTTATTAGAATGATAATTAGATGGCTGAGATGGAGCCGGGAAACCTTGGAGGAAAAGAAAACAGCTGATAGTGGCTACATCGGATGATAGAAAAATACATGGAAGTGAATGGGGATCTCAGCAGAGAGGGAGGAACAGAGGGGGAGAGAGGAAAGCATAACTTAAGTTTTCATTCATGTTGTAACTGTCTCCGCTGTTGAGGCATTGTTTCTATTATTATCATGCATCAGTGTTCTGTTGTTGACATTTTTAAAAAATGTTCTCTGTCGGTAGATAATTCTATTGCTGCTAGAAAACTACAACAATGGCGGAGGGGTGTGGAGTCGAACCGAGTAGAACGGTATGTGACCTGGAAGGGGGCGGGATGTGAAATGTTTCGTTCTGATTTAAAGAGACCGCACCAAAACAAGCTGCTCTACAGAATCGCCTCAGAACAGGGGTTAAGGAGGGGTGTCTGGAGTTATACTGTAGACGATTTTCAGATTGCAGTTCTACTTTATATGAAGCATAAATGAATGATTCACATGGGAAAAGGATTTAAAAGCATGATATGTCTACTTTAATTTACTTCATAATACTGTTTCCAGTTCAGAGTTGTGCGGGGGCGGAGCCTGTTGAACCTGTTATCAGGCCAGAGGAACACCTGGATGGGCAAGTCTGTCACAGGACCAACACCCACTCATGCTCACAGTGGAGTGGGAGGCCAGAGAGAACCCACTCACACAGGGGAAGAGCATGCAAACTCCGCACAGGAGCCCTTAAACCATAAGTTTTACACACACATACACACACATACACACACACACACACACACACACACACACACACACACATACACACACACACACACACACACACACACACACACACACACAAGTCCAAAATTCTTTTCTGTCATTGAAAACATTAAACTGCAATGGCTTAAAGGATGAACTTGGTAAATAATTGTTAAGTGTTTTATTATTATCAAATAGGAAGCCGAACTCTAAGATGGATAGAAAAAGTCAGATGTACCTCAAAGTAAAACAGAACTAAATCAACTTCCAAAGTTTCTCACGTCACAGATAATCATGTTGTTGTGGACGAAGCTCTAAACATTGTTAAATTGTTACTTACTTACTTCTTCATGGGAGCCCAGTCCTGAAGCTGCCAAGGATTCAGTGAACATTGTTGCAGTTTGGTGCAGTATGAGCATGCTAGGTAGTGAGAGGCTTTATCTCCTCCCATTAATTCCAGCTGTCTCTGGGAATAATGGGGGTTTGTGAGTGATGAGCCCCACACAAAATTAACTCCTAGATTCTCTACTGACTGTTGTCACCCCAAAACTTTAGTTCTTTGAGTGGGTGTGCAGCCTTTGAACTTCTGCACTATGCGGCTGACTACACTTGCAGATCGGTTTCAGCCTTCTCCTTCATAAAATGAAGTTTTTCATTTTCCTCCAAGTAAATAAAACAAGCTTGACTAATGCTGGCATGCGGTGAAAACTTTTCATAATGGAGGCTAAATGATGGTTTCGTGTGAGGCAAATGTTTAGTTTAAAATCTGCGAGTTCAAACTTGTACAAACAGCTCTGGTTAAAGCATTCTGAGGGTCAAAATATCAGAAAACAAGATTTTCCCTTCAGTTCAGCATAAGGTTACTCTATAGACGCCACATCCCAACAATATCAGTTCAGGGCAGTGAAGCCTACAGTATCTCAGCTGCCAATGAGCCGGAGGCAGGGTACGTCCTGGACAAGATGCCAGTCAATCACACGGCCAACACAAACATGCATGCTTGCTTAAACTCACTCCTAGGGTCAATTTAGAAAAACAGGCATGCTTTAGGGCTGTAGGAGGAAGAGTGAGAGAACACATGCACAAGCAGAATAATGCAAACTTCCCACAAAATAGACCTCAGCTGAGCTTTAAACCAGAATAAAGACAGCTCTACACAACACAGGAAAGGTCTGGGCCTTTTATCTGCCATCTCACATCACCGCGGAACTCCCTGGATCTGAACTGCTCTGACTTTAATAATTACAGCCTTCTTGTAACAAAAAGAGCTTATATTCATTCATCCTCTAACGCCTTCGGTGTGTCTTAATTATGTATTTCTGCAGTCATCCTTTACGTACTGCCAACACAGATAGTTTCGCTGCATTTTAAAATGTGCTTTGTGCCTTTAGAACTACTGATGAACTGGTTCTTGGTTCCAGTATGTAATATATCCACAACAGGACCCAAACCAGTATTCAGTATGGTGGAGAAAACACATGCAGAGATGATGAAGGTCTGAGATTAAATTTTAGAGTTAAAAATATTTGGCATTCTGTTTTCTGACGAAGCTAGGTTGCTGAACAATGTAGTAAAGGTGGTACCTGCGTTCCGCCCCCGGGGCCCCTTACTAGGTTAATTGCCCATGTGCTCATGCCAACTCTCAACTGGCCTGACTGCTCAGAGTAGTAGACATTCCTCCGTCTGTCCATCAGTCACTTCTCTCCTTTGGCTGTGTCTTCATTGTGCCTCGGCTGTATCTATCTGCCTCTGGGTCATATTTTTTTCTCTCCCTCTGTCTACCGTATTTCTTCCTGCCGCCTCAGGTTCACGTCACACCATAACAGGATTCATCTAAGTCAAGGGGTAGATAAAGAGCAGTGGGAGGGACTGAAGTGAAATAGGATGGAATTTTCATTTCAGTCTCTCACTGTCCCTACAAGAGCTTGTGAAGTGTGATGCAGCGCCGCGGGTCCCTGCCCTTAGCCAACCACTGCTCTAATCCTGTTTCCTCTTCAGCATGCAGTACGGTGGACTACTTAGGGATGCATTCATGCTGCAGAATAGTTTGTATTTGCCATTTCATGCACATTGTATGCAATGTTTGCTGCCTGTTTGTGTTTTCAGGGACTACGTTATGAAGTGAGAGAGCAAGTGTGTTGGCCAGTGGGTCCAGCAGAACGGATAGTGATGATATATGGCAAGACACACACCCCAGGTTATTGTGGAAGCATGGTGCATTACAATGATTGAAACCGATAATGCACCAACAGACTCCATCCTAGGTCCCATGTCCCTTCTAACCCAATCACAGCTTTGCTGATGGCGTTCCCCGCCATCCTTGCTTCTTTGATTGGACGGAGGAATGATTGATGTGCACTTGAGCCAATTTCACTGAGTTATTGTGTCCTGCTGGAGTCTTTAAGAAAAGACTGTGGTGGTCTTTTAGCTAGGTACACAGGAGGCTATCCTGATTCATCAATAGCTCTTGATATGAAGCCAAAATGCAATTATGACCTTTTACAAGTTGGGGGCATGTGAAGGACATATGGCCCTTTCTCCTTCCATTCCTTATATCCATCACTAGCTTCTAACAAAATTGGCCTCTGAATGAAGTTAGAAATGTTGATAATTTTTAAAAAGAAAGATTGATAGTGCAACCAAGATCTGGAAAAAAACAGAAATAAGTCTGTGGGATTACTGCTACACTAAAGATATCTTTTTGGAAACAAGTAGTGTATTTGCATAATGAGATTAAATAACATAAAGCAAAGAATAGGGTATAATATAAAATGGTTTGTAGCAAAATCATAGGTGAGTATGGGAAAGCTATAATCTGACAAAAAAACTGTGCTTCCATGCCCATTTCTACTACTAGATGTAAGTAATTCCTACACACCTTTCATGGATAGACTTTCAGTAACTGGCGGAAACTGAAAATCCAAATGCCACCCCATCATCCCTCAAAAACACTTATACATTATATATGGCCAAATTTCACTATATGATATATTTTTCTTCAGCTAACCTCCTTTCAGCCGGATCTGTTGGATCATGTTTTTACTAACAGTGTTATATACTGAATTTCAACATTTTGCGTTCTTTATGACTGTAGGAAACTAGATGGTTTTTACAGTAGTTTAAGACCACAGTAAAGAGAAAAAAGTATCCATCGACAACTTTTAGGATCTCTCCATCTGTGGCTCCTTTTACGGACAATAACCAGACTCTTTTCTATCCATAAGCCACAATTCCACTTGCATGTGACCTAGCATCTAAACAAAGCAGAAATGGCTCCTTATAGATCAACAGATTTTCTTTTTGTAAATCTCTAGATGCCGTTTCAAAGTGGTCCTCTTTTGTTTCTTAGTCTTGTTTTGGTTCCACTGTGAGGAAAATGTCAGGCTGCGATGGTGTCATGCTGTCACACAGCTGAGGCAGCCATCGCCATCCACCTGATACAGTGCCTCTTAGGTAAGGTTATGCTTGGCTGTGTAAGCACAACCACATTATGTCCCGCACCCTAACCGTCCTGTCCCATCCCGCACCCATTGGTGGAAACACACATTCATATCCAGATCAGCACAATGTTGGCACAATTCTGTGTCTTGCTGAGATACTTGAGCATAGTATAGAGAAGCCAGGAATAGATCAACCAACCCTCCAACAACAGCTCCTCCTCCTGAGTTACATTAGAAAAAAAGGAAAAGTCCAACGATGGGCACTTAATAGGCCCAACAAGTAATGTGGACACTTGGCCATCATAACAGCACAACCAGTAGAGAAATGTGGATCATTTGTCATTTACCATTTGTGTTTTGATTCATTACATTAAGGTCATAATCTTGTATATTCAACTTTGAAAGAACATAAACTAGATCCTCTCCAAGGATAGCAGCTTATTAAACTCAAATTTTCAAGGTAATCTATCATTGGCCTGAACAATCATTATCGACTAGGACAAAATGTGATATTTCACTACTGCTTTGCTTCAGTTCAGACTACTTTATTTTCCCCAAACAAGCAATTCATTTGCAGTTTTCTCACAAACACTTAAAAACAACAATCACTGCAAGGATATGCAGTCACAATCTCAAGAGAATATTAGAATAATTAAAAAACATCAATAAAATCATAAAATCGACAGTTTATCAAGCCAAAAAAATCATTAAGAGTAGTCTAGCAGTTGTTTTTATTATTATTGTTTTTTTTAGCTTTTTCTGAGTCTCTACAAAGTTAGATCATCTGAAATATGATTTTAATAGATATTCATTATTTACTACCAGACCACATTAAGCCAGTTCACACAATTACCTCATGAGGAAGTCAAATTCAGCCACATCCACGGATCTCAGTGTCTTTTCCATCAGCTTCTTCACCTGACATCGTACCAGAAAAAGGAAAATAAGATGAAAACTTCATATTAAAATGCAGTTTTCATTAGAAAAATCTGAGGACAAATCCAGCATCATGGTGTCAGTAAATTGAAGGTTTCTGCAGAGTTTTAACCTTAAAGTTGTCCATGTCATTATTAATTATTTATTCACCTCCTTATTCTTCTTATATGTGTAGGTACAAAGAATGACACAACTTTCTCTCCGGTGTTTCCAGAGAGCCATGCCTGTCCGGGTGTTTGTGTGTGCCAGTGTTTTTTCTTCGTTTAAGTGTGTCTGTATGTCTGTGTAATGTAGGTACTTCAGAGAGTAGTAGAAACATCGCTCCAGTAACTTGCTGCATAATTCCCAGTGCCAGGGGAGCCATGCCTTGTTAGTTCATTTCTATGGAAGAATGTCTCCCAGTGTTTGAAGCGGCTAAAATAGAACAGTACAAAGCATGTCAGGGTGATAAGAAATGAATAAACAAATAAATGAAAATTGCCCAAAAAAAAAGAATGACTGAAAAAGAAAAATAATAAAATGAGCCACTGCTTATACTGCAGAATAGTTCCTGGTCTGTCTGCTTCACTTGATAATCTAACATGGGTTTAAATTAATGAGCGAAGCAGCTAATTTAGTTATTTGCAATTGTTAATAAGTGTCCAAGTGGAATTATAATATTTTAATGAAATAATCAGTGTAAAATCATTAATCATAGGGCACCGCTGGAAATCTGCAGAGTCTGAAGTGTCTGGTGGTCACCATGTGTCTCTCTGGGACAGATGTGTGGTTTGTAATGAAGGATAGGCTACTGTATTAATCTGAGCACTGAGCTTCACCACCAGCACTTCTTAAACATAATTATCACAAACTATTGCTTCTGCTGTTAGTCATCATGATTATTCTAAATCAATACTTTCATTAATAAAGATTATTCTCTATTATTCTATCATTCCTCACTAGTACAAATATACAATCAATCACAAGGAGAAACAATCAACATGTCTGGATATTTATGGCTTTGTCTATTCATCCCCATGCAGTATGTTCATGCAGAGGCTAAACCACTTTAAGTCATTTTCTGTGTCCAGTTGGAGGACATGTCAAACATCTGTGACAAGCCTTAGTTAAGAAAGATCCAAACTTAAAGAAAACAGACAGATAAAACGCAAACCATGAAACAAGATGAGAACAAAAACCCAACAAATGATTTCAGTAGCCAGAGATGGTCTCAGCTGCATGTCATTACGGCTCGTGGAAAAGCTAGTTCCCAGTGTGGTTTTGTTACGGGTCTGTGGGAAATGATGTGGGGAATTCTTTGCCGCAGTCTTTATTATGCTTTTAAAGTTAGCAGTTGTGTTAACCGTTTTGTCTCTCAGACGACATCTTTTTGGCTGAAGAAGAAGTCTTGTACAGCCTTTGTGTTGTTGCTGCTCTAAGAGGGGGACAGACAGACGGATCAGTGGTTACTGACAGTCCAAGCAGACCTGCAGAGAACGTGGGACTTCTCTGGAGAGAAAGAAGTGTGGAGGAAGTTTTGGGAGTTTTCTTTGTAAAGATTGGGCTGCATCTATACTAACTCAACATGTGCGTACTGCCGTTTACTTCAGAGCTCCTCTTTGCCGAACATTAATGTGGGATTTTCAGTAATCTGTCAGCTTGTAGAATTTAATGGACAACTTTTGATTTGCCTTTCTCTGCTTCAAGCCATCCCCCCCTAAACCAGCGGGACTTTTTTTACATGTTACAAAGTCAGTTTGTTTCTTTTTTTTCCCAGAAAGTTTTTATAGAGGAACAAATAATTTTAGTCCAAGAGATACAGTAAATGAAAGAAAGAGAAAGAAAAATGTCTTGCTGTTGTCTTTTTTTGTTTATCACTGGAGAAACCTTTGGGTAGAGGTCAGTGCTGCATGGCAAATTCTAACCTTTAGATAAATGGCAAAGTGTACAGTCTGTGGTTGTCTCTGTTTCTCATGTCCAGACCCTCAAGATCTCTCTCAGTTATTCTTCTGCCCTTGGACCACATAAACAGGGCCAGAGGTGAGGAGCCGATGTTAAATTCCTGTTAAATGTCCTGTTAAATTCTTCAAAGTTAACTGGAGATGACTTAGAGATGGACCCAAGATATTCAACCAGACAGATCTGTCTGAACTTGAAAATAAGCACAGATCCTTTTTTATTTTCTGATTGCACTGGATTTTTAGTCTGATCTTATCTGCAGTCGTGTGACTATTGCCCCGTTTCCACTGAGCGGGTCGGTACAGGTCGGTACGGGTCGGGTCGCTATTTTGAGGGTTTCCATTGTGGAAGCGACCCATTAAACCGACCCGTTCCGGACCATTTATGGCCCCACTTCAGTTGTGGGTCCATCGAAAATGGAAC
>JAVQJG010169135.1:0-10516 GCA_036024015.1 Craterocephalus amniculus
ATGGTAGTGACGTAATCGCTGTTGCAGGCAGGTTGTAGGCCAGCAAAAAAGGCTTGAAAGGACCCCGGAATAACAACAACAAAGGAGGTACATGCTGCATACAGGTCACGGAGGGATCAGACTAGCATTTGCTAACAACACATTGGTAAAACCAAGGCGTTTTGTGGCAGATAATGCCTTATTTAGTGGGCGAGCAACAATTACCGGATCGCTCCTGTTATACAGATTTATGCTGATCACGTGTTCACATCAATATTTTCTGATGGAGTTCGAGTTGCGCCACAACTGTCTGGGTGAGTAAATGATCATATAGCATGCTACAACATAGGTACAAGTTGAAAAATACCGAAGTTCTCCTTTAACCCCATATTTGTAAATTATTTAATAGCTGTTGTAATAAGTTTGTGCTGGAGATATAGCAACTGGTGAAAGAGCCAGCCGCTGGAGGAGCATTTCACAACTAATCAGGTTAATAGGAGCATTAAAGAGAGTCTCTCTGATCTAAGGAAGGGAATAATGTGCTTTTCTGTGATTTGGAAATCATTGCATTCTGTTATTATTTACCTTTTACACCGTTTCTGTGCTTCTTTGGTGTTGGGGTTGAAGTTAAAGCAGCACTGGAATGTATTTAACAAAGTGAACATTGGGTTGAGTGAATCCAATACTCACTTGTGCTTGCTCTGTAAAAACACACTGTGTATTATCATGTTAATTGGTCAGTATGCCCCATAAATAACTCAGTGCAGGTCTTAGCCAGATGTTGCCTCCTGCTGATTGGGTTCTGAGTAAGTTCTTTGACCGGCTGTACTGTTATGGCTGATTGGGCTTGTGTTGATGATATCTCACCCACGCTAACTAACCCTGCCTCCTCCCTCTCTTTTGTAGAGGCTTTCTCACCATTAGTACACCCATGATATTAGCTGTCAGATGTAGGCTGCTGGAGCTTTGCCAGTACAATATTTCACTAAAAAGGAAGGTAGACATCAAGAGTTTAATGTTCCACAATGAAACAACCATCCTCCACAAAGGCAAGATGTTCCAGCTCGTGAGCCCAGTATCTCTAAAAGGGTTTGATATTTTCTCCATCACAGCAGACATTATTTTTCTAGGCTGAGTGCCCGTGAATTAGTGCGTGAACAGGAGGACTCCTCAGGACAGAGCTGTGGCTAGCACTGTCTGGCATGCGAAATATACAACAGCCAGTAGAAATTGATGTGTTTGTGTGTGTGTGTGTGTGGTGGGGGGTGGGGGGGGTAGGGGGGGTCATTCCTATTTAAATCACATTTGAATCATCTGACCCTGTGACACACATTCCCCTAATATTCGGTGCTGCTCTGCCACTCCACACAATTTCCCCTTGGTTTGGGCTTTGTAGAAGCTGGGCTTGGATTTACAGCACAAATGCTAAAGTTTGTGAGAGATTAGAAGTGTGAGAGCCAGAGAGACAGAGAAGTTGGGTTTGATGAGACAAATTAAACTTCATAAATCTGTTAAACTCCTTCAAGAAGCTGTAGGATTAGCACAATGTTTTGAAGCTCTTTGAGTATGTCTGACATCTTTCCTCCCTGGTTTTTTGCCTTGTTCATTGAAGCATGGAAGCTTCAGATAAAGACACTGAGGGGATTTTAATTTTTCCTGACGTTCTCTTCCATCCTGCTGTGGATTTTAATGTGGACAGTAAAGCTATTAAACTTTATCTTCTGTTTTGTTTTGAGTTATAGTTTTAAGATGGTACTAAATCCAACCTCTTTATAGTTATTTATCTTTGAAATGTTCAAAGTATGTTTGTTTTGTCCATCAGCTTCAGTGAGGATGGGATGGAGGTGATGGAGCGGTTGATATATCTGTTTCGCAAGTTCCATCAGTTAAAGATCAGCAATGAGGAGTACGCCTGCATGAAAGCCATCAACTTCCTCAACCAGGGTAACAACCAAGCGCTGTTGTTCCTGCACCAAAACTCACCCTCACCCTCAATGTGCCTCTGACATGATTAAAACTTGCTGTCCTCCTGCAGATATTAGAGGATTGTCCAATATCTCTCAACTTGAGCAGCTAAACAAGCGCTACTGGTACGTGTGTCAGGACTACACCGAGTATAAGTACCCCCACCAGCCCAAACGCTTCCCTGAGATCATGATGTGTCTGCCAGAGATCCGCTGCATCGCAGGTAAGGCCTTCAGAGTTTTACTAATGATATGGCAGCCGTTTGACCCAGGCAGTTGGACAACTCAGTTTTCCGTAAAATTCATCTGTCCCATTCAGTGTAAAAAGCTACTATCTACATGTTGCAGAGTTGGAAGAGTCTATTAATTATAAATGTAAAACTGAATGAATTTGTTCGTTCCTTCGTCCATTCATTCATTCATTCGTTCTTTTGTTCGATGATTCAGAGAACACCCTGGACATGTGGCAAGTCCATCTCAGGGCCAGCACAGAGAGACAGACAACCATTCACACTCACTCCGAATGAGAATTTACAGTGACTAAATAACTTCTAAATTATTGATAGAAAATCGAAATTATGGGGCATCACTGGAAGAAATGTCAGGACTAATAACTAAACTTTGATATCCGTGTTGAGGGTCTGTGTGCTTTCATATGTTTAGTAATACCTGTTATATCATAGCAGTTGAACCAAAACTCACACATAAGAAACGGTAATTACTGACTTCTCTGTTTCTGATAAAAACCTTTTAATGGCATCTGTGTTCTGCATTTTCCTCCTTGATACGCATTAAATGACTGAGAATCTTTGTTCTCCACTGGTTTGCAGTTGACCACTGCTCTGTAAGGCAGACTGGCCATGTTAGGCTACTGCCGACAGCTATCAGCAGCCTTAGATTGCAAGTTTGCTTACTTCACTAAGGTTAACTAGAGCGTCTGTTTAGGCACGCTGAGGTAAGGATTGGTGTGTCTGGTGTTTCCACAGGGAAGCTGGTGAATGTCCCTCTGGAGCAGCTCCCCCTTTTGTTCAAAGCAGTCTTGCACTCCTGTAAATCCAGCCTGACCAGCTACAGGACCGGCCCGTCGCCCTGCGTGACCGCCTCCTCCGGAAACTAAACACCCTCCCTGACCGCCCGAGTCAAGGGACGGGGTCACCTCCTGTGAATGTGACAAGCAGCTAGTTTGTTTATTTCTCTCTTTTTTTTTGTTTTGTAATATTTTTCTTTATAATATTTATTACACGACAGAGCTGAATGTATGCTGATTTACACTGTGCACATGCTTCTGTACAAAACAAATGCTCGTAGATGCATTGGTCTTTGGAGTTTACAAGTGTATATCCAGTTTGCTCAATGTGTCAGTGTTGCCATTGTTAGACTAGACTTTAAAAGAGTTTATTTTATTCAGACGGGGCAGCGAGACACATTTGTGATTTGTGACTACCTCAGGAAGAAGTTGTTGCTATTTTCAGGTACCTTTTCTTGCTTTTAAATGAAGAGTTGCCTAGTCTAAAACCAAGCCTCTGGATGCTTTGGCATTTCAATCAGAGACTGAATGTTCAAATGAGCTGCATAAATCAGAGTTTGACAAGCAGTGTTCCGCTACACTGGAAATGCAAAATTAATTAGCAAAATTTAGCTACTTTATATGTATGGACTCTCAGATATCCTGCTTATGGGAGGCGGTCCTGTCAATTTAACATTCCATGAGTTAAGGTGACAGTTGTTGGATCTGTGGGATCTTTGAAAAAAAAAAAAAAAAGGAGCATACGGGTATTTTTCACAATCATAGACTAGGGATATAAGGCTTTATTGCAGGGGAAGGGGAGGATAGCTAGGTTTGCTGTTTTTGTTTTATTATTTTTCTTTCTTGACCAAAGTGTTATGCAATGCTTTTTTCAAACACCCACTGATGGGTAGGGAGCTGACAGCTCAGCAAAAAAATAAAAAATAAAATAAAAAAATATATATCTTTCTTATCAATGAAGGATCAGGATAAGAAATTAATCAAAATGTTTCAGAGGGGAGAACCTCTGCTGGACAGACGAGTATGTCACCAGAATTCATTCTAAATGCTGCTAAATGTGCGTATATTCTTGCGCGGATATGCATCGGACGGACGTGGTGCTTCTTGTCAGAGGGCTCATTTATTTTGGGGCTCTGCAGCCTTCATAGTCACAGAACATGGTGTATTTTACCCTGCTGTCAACACAATGGAACACCACTGACTATGTGCAGTTAATTCTTACAAACCAAAGACATGAAATGCACGAATCGCATGGCTCAAAACAATCAATTTGATCAGTTTGTCCAGTTTACAGCTCTGTTGGCCAACACAACTGGATTGTTTGTGATTTTTGGCGGTGATATCGCATCTTTGACATGTTGCATTTCGTTGAGTCCAGTCCAGTAAGTAGACCAAAACAAAAGAGCCAGAACAGAACCACAAGGAGCTTCAGCTTAGACCTGAACTACCTCTGAGCCCAACTGGGCAGGGCTAACGGGAGCCTATTTTTAAACAGAAGCTGTGCAGAGGGGATGAGCTGAGCAGGATGTTGGAGATTTCAGTGGGTAAGAACAGGTTCATACTACAGATTACAGCTTGTGTCACATCAAAACATCACTCTAACCAGAAATCAGCCTGATTTTCTGTAAGGATGATGAGATTCCAACACTATCTGTCCCTTAATACAAATTTAGAAGACAGGAAGTTGTGGGGATGAAAAAACACAACACCACAAGAGAGAGACCATAGATTAAGACCAGGTGGAGTCGGGGGTAGCAGGCGACCTGTTTCAGGTCTGATCCTTGTGGTTTTGGAGGCAAAGTTTGGACAAAGGACCAACAAAAGAAGTATTCTTTCTCATCTAGCAGAATATCACATTGGCTCGGTGTGAGCAGCGTGTCTTAATAAATCCAGATAGGTGACTTGCCTCTGGCTTGCTGTGACAGATATGCACATTGTTTTAAGAAGAATAGCCATGGGAAATGGTCTTTATTTTTGGAGTTTGCGATGATCGTTTCAGACCACTTGAGGTGTCCTCACAGATCCTTCTAAGGTTTTAGCCGTTTTCATAATGGACGAACAGTTAGAAATGCAGATTAAATGCAGTCCTCGCAACGACTCTCTTTTTGCACACAACGGTGAGGCGGGGGGACCTGGACGCTTGCCCACGGCCGCCGCCCACCTCAGTGTGTTCCTCTCTCTCAGGTCCCTGCCGACCTGGATCTAAACAGGGTAAAGTGAGTGTTATGTGTTGCATTCAGTAGCTCATCGGTGCTGATGTGCTTGTAGTGTTAGTAGATGTAGGTTTCAGGACATTGTAGGTCCTCTTGTAGAATTTCTTTTATTTTTTTTTATTTTTCCATCTTATTTGGCTCAAGGTTCCCACCCCACCAACCTTTCATTCAGGGAAAGTGGATATACTCTGAAGGTGAGCCGTACTGGAAGATTTCTGTCTCTCGGCATTGGAGGTGGATGGCGTGAGAGGCGCCAATGCAGCAGCCGCTTTGTCATTGGTTTTCATCTACTTCTGTGTGGAGCTGTACCAATGCCACCAGTACAATCCACCGGTCTGCTTTCAAATACTTCAGACAGTCTCTTTCCATCTTTTCTTTTTTTTATTGCATTTTTCATGTACCTTTGTTGATATTGTTAATGTTTTGGGTTTAATTTTTTTTCAGTCTTTGTCATTTAAAAGGGGAAGGGATGAAGACAACCTCTATCATTTTTTAACTTTGAAGAAATTCTTTATTTTTCCTCAGACATAACTCACTGTTGTCCACAACGTGTATCCGTATATATCAGAAGGTATTACTCAGGCAGGGTCAGCCTCAGTTTATATGGACAGTATGGGAACTTTTTATGTATTCTTTAAATTGTTTTACTCTGCAAATGTGTTTTGGAGTCAGCATTGGATCTAAATTTGACTGAAGTGACATCTGATTTCTTCCATTAGGAAGAAAATGTGCAACAGGCTCTGAAAGAACAGCCTCAGAAATTTCATAAATGGTTATTTCATTGAATACATTTAATCATTTTACTTTCATTTAGCCGCGTTGATGGATTTATTTTTCTACGTCTTGTTGTTCAGCCCAAACAATGGAGATGAATGGGATTTCTTTTAAGCTGTTGTGTATCATTAAGAATGTACATTTTATTCTTTTCTGCTTTTTAAATATCTCATTCATCTCCACTGTGTTGGTCTAAAGATGGAAACCCTTAAATCCAAGAAACTGCCATAAAGAACTGATTTATTGACAGAGTTTCTTGTCGTGTGGAGAGGAAAATCACACACAGCAGAGATCAGAAGGTCTGACCAGGGATTTTTTTTAAACTTTTTGTAGCAGACAATACTTTGAGCTAATCAGCAGAGAATAAAAGCAGACTGTGGCCAGCTCACTCCCTGACTTCTGGTCACATTTGGATCCACACATGCTGGAGAAAGTGTTCCTTTTTATTTCCTGTATTTGTGATTCTTGTGTGCAGACAAGGGAGATGCCATTTGTCATTTCTGTACTGAAACTACCTCTTTGTTATGTTTCTAGGTTTTTTTTCTAATTTATTGGTTTCATAGCAACAGTGTTCATTTATTGTGTCTCTACAATCACTCAGTGACCCTCTCAGATTTATATCAGGTTCTGATACCTGTTTTATTGTCTTTTTAAATGACGTTGCCTCATATTGCTCTGTACCTCAGACACTCTTTCCTTTCAAGAATTCCTTTTTTTTTTCTTTTTTATTCATTTTGTTAAATTAGCATCTTTACATATCTCACTCCTGCCCTCCTATCATGAATCCCGTACCACTGATGAAAGAATGTCAATGACGATGTGCTGATGAAGCGCTCTCGTGATGCATCCTCGCTGCAGCTAACCAGTGCTTTATTTCTCTGCGTTGACCTTTTCAGAAAACGCCTTGTTATCTTGTGGATGGCTGTTTGCTGTGTACATTGTATTCTCCACACCATGATATGCCAGCGCACGTGTGTGTATGTGCGTTTTTAATCCTCTTTGTGTTCCTTGATTGTCATTCTCTTGGGAGGCGGTTCAAGGTAACACGAAGCGCTATCATATCTGACTCTGTCATTGCTGCTTGTGATCGATTATCAATCGGAGAATGGAACTGTGGTCAAACTGACATCTCCTCGTGTTTACATGCTTTCACTCGCGTGACCCTGGCACTGTGGCACGAGACCACAGACACACTGAAGTGGCGTTATCACTGGGGTTGGACTAGCCTGATGCAAGGCGTGACGGCATCCGGCGGTGGGGGTGCTGTCATAGCCGGTTCTGCCTTACGCACAGACCTTTGTTTTGTTTTTTTTGCCATATTGATATGAAAATCCACTGTTATGGTGCTAAGAGGTTTGATTTTTCCTTTTCCCCAAGAATAATCTGAAATTTAGTTGAAACAGGAATTATTTCTTATCTCTCTCATTGCATTTGTAGGGTATCCAGAATCGTAATGACAGAAATTGATCTAACCAGCTAAAGTTCTGAATTTAAGTTTTTTTTTTTTTTTAAGGCAGACCAATGTATGCTGTCCAACTGTAGTGCCATAGCACTGCCAGAACCCTGCTGTACAGGAGCACAAGATGAGAGGAGCTTGGAGGATATAAGAGTAGAAATGATGACGTGTCTCAGGGATGAAATAGATTTACATGCTGTCATCAAACAACTCAAATGTCTTTATTTTTCTGATTTTTTTCTCTTCGGAAATCTCTTGTCTCCTCATGTTACTGTAACTACCTGTGAAGAATGTGATCCATTACGTGTTTAAAGCATGTTTAGAATGTGTTAGGTCTTGAAACCAAATAAATGTGAATGTTATGCAAGTTCAGTTTGTCCTCCATTCTCTGTCTGTCGACAAGCTTTTATTCACCGATGGAAGATGATCTGATGATACAGCACGTCAGAGTTGGAGAGACCAGAATTTGGATGTTTGCCCATGACCTCCTGCTCCACACACTCCAATTCACGTTTAGATAGCCTGGTGGGAAGGGATCTGTAGAACGTGCTTAAAAAAAGCTTTTTAGTGCTCAGGCTATTTAAGTATCAATTATATAGCCACATTATTATGTAATGAAATATATTTATTCTGTCATTAAAAATAAATTAAGTAATATTAATTACATTTATCATAAACTGATTTTTCACTCAGATAGGTTCCTCTGTATCGCTTAACACAAGTCGCTAATCAGCCAATCGCATGGCAGCAATGTCTTCTTGATTCAATGCAGTTAAGCTTTATTTATATAGCACCAATTTACAGCTATGTCATCTCAGGAAACACAATCGGTTTGAGCCAGTCTGTTGTCATCACATCACATAAAACCTCCAGCAGAGCCTGGCTCATGGAGGCGGGCTCTGCCTCGCTGGAGAGGACAGAAGGAGACCTACAGACATCACAGCTTTTATGTGAGGAGGATTTTAAACTCTATCCTGGATTTAATAGTAAGCTGAAGAAATTTAAATAAAAACGTAGCCTGGTCTGAGTCTTCATTTGGATGGATCCATCCTGTCTTGGATCAACAGTTCAGTGTGCTGGTTTTGGTGGTGTGCTGGTGAGGGATGCCGATGCACTTCAGATTCCCTTAGTAACAACCTGGTATAGCCTAACCAGCACAACCTACCTGAGTGTTGTTTCTGACAATGTCCAACCCTTTATCACCAAAGTAACTAATGAAAATTTGTGCTTTTTATCAAACGGTTGAGATAATATGCAGTAATTATTATAGTCAATAGCAAAAAATCTGAAACAGGAATGGTATAACAAACACACTTGGGATATGATGAACCCCAAACCATGATGACTCAGATATGGTTTATTTCTACAATTTAAAATGAATTGTAGTTGCATAAAAATGTGCGCTGCTTAATGGTAGAGCAGTCTGCTGATGGGTTAAAACCTCAGTGTTGCATCCTTTGATGGCTCCTTCCAGCAGAATAATGCACCGTGATGCAAAGCTCAGATAATCTCTTACTGCTTTTTTGAACATACCGTGATAATTCAGGAAAAGTTTGAAAGTTTTTTCCCATATTTTAAGGTGGGACCAGAAATTTGTCTGCGGATCTATAATGTTACAGCATCCTCCAAGGTAATAATCCTACATATTTAACCCTGAGAACAACCACAACTTGCTTTGTTCTGTAATGTTTTGTGTGGATCAGTAAGCATATCTCATGCCAATCAGAGCTCTTTATGAACTAAATATAAGTTTTGAAACACCAATGATTTTTTCAAACGACATATAATGAACATCACTTACATGAAAGAACAATGTCCTATATTATCTGGTCTATTTTTTGTGTTTAAATATCAATAAGTACTGTCTATCTGATCTGATCTCGTAGGACCGAGCTGTGCTGTGTTTCTTTAAGTTACTCGTGACATTTTTCCTCAAGTGCAAATTTTAAAAATCAGCCTTATTCTCAGATGTTTAAAAAACATAACCTGAGCATAAAGTCACGAAATAAATAAAACTACTATGGATGTGGAAAATGTCTCTGACCTCCTCTAAGGGAGGGCCTAAGAGTAAGCCTTAAAGCTTAACCTGCCTGAAGTCTCTTATCTTGTTAATGTTATAAAAAATTTAAGTAATTTCCATGTCTGCGATGCTGAGAAATGACAACCTCAGGGCAAGATTTTTGGAAAACTTTTTCTAAACCCACAGACACTGTGACCTCAGTAATGACATGGCACACTACTTCTGCAGATAAATAAGATTTAAAAAGCAAACATTTACAGCAGTATTTCCTAAATAAAGGCAGTGAACTCAGATGAACTGAGGTAATGCTGTCATCAATCTGTTCCGGAACTATTCCAGATGTTTCCCTGTGATGAGTTATGGATTGTATAACCCCAACCCCAAAAGGGCTCGCTGTGGAAATGTACACAACCAGAATGCCCTTTACCTTTTATAAGATAACATGTTTTTCACAATAGAAAATGCATAATTTATGACTGAAAACGTTTAAACTGATTTGTGAAAAGTGCAGTGTTTTCTGAAACTACTTGCTCATTATTAATACATAACTTGTAGGAAAGTAACGATTAATTCTATTAAATCTGATATAATAGGGTGCCCAAACTTAACTGGTAATGTGCATTGATTAATATTAATATTCTTTTAGACTGTTGACAGTGACCAATTCAGTGAAAAAAAGGTGAAAATATCAAACATTAATAGAGTATTGTTTATCATTTTAGTGTAAGAAAGAACAAGAGTAATGAATCCTTTAATCATTTATAGAATTATTTGTTGAATTTTCCTCTGAGATTAATGAAGTATTTTTCATTTTTTAATTAATTTAATTCTTTCAAAGCAACCAATGTCAATATCCAAAGGTGTGGTGTATAACTATGAGAGATTCAGACTTTACCGACTTATTTTAAATTATATGTTTTTAGCATTGAATATGAAAAAGGTTTACACTCTCCTGCTTTAATGTCTCCGAATTGAAATGTATTCTTTTACATTTTAAATTAGAAATTGAAAATTTTGTGAACAGAATGTGGCTATTTTTAAATTTTTAAAAACAGACATATATATATATATATATATATATAT
>JAVQJG010169136.1:0-28466 GCA_036024015.1 Craterocephalus amniculus
TATGAAAAAGAGGTTGCGACACACCTTGACCAGAGCTGTTGATCACACAAAGTTGCGACGTGCATAGAATTCGCTATAGTGGTCACGTGACTCATGAAAAAAACCTGCGCTGTCATGTCTCACCACAGAACAGAGAGCAATCAGCAGCATGTGCTGCTGCACATGTTTGTCTCTGAATGTTTTAGGGTTAGAGAGAGCATGATGGGAACAAACAGCATGATGCGTAAATGCTGAAAGCATCTAGTTCTAGTCTTAGTAAATGTTGATGCTGTAAGAGTAGACTGAGACTAAAAACTGTCTTTAAATCTGAGCAGACCATCTTCCAACAGTGTTTTCCAAATCTTTTCGAAGTCCTCAAATGACAGGCTGATCTGACTAGTGGCATTTGGCCACTGATACTCTTTCAGCAAAGATTCTGATCTGCTTTTAAGGTGGCATTAAATAGTTTAGGTGTAAGCATTTGTCACTTTATAACAGAAACTTAAATATAATCTGTACACTTAAATAGATATAAAAAATAATTTTGGACAATTTGTTTTATATATTATTATATATAATGTTCAGTATTATATACTCGGTTTTCCTGTAGGAAGAGCTGCCATTGCAAAGTGTGTAATTTACTAGACATAAATGCTGTTTAAGGGGAAGTATTCTAAGTATTTAGAATACAGTACTAGAATCAAGCAATGTAACGGAATACGATACAGAATACATTTTAAAGTGGGTATTCAGTATTCTGTACCTAAGTATATTTTGGAAGTATTCTCCCCAACACTGACAATATATAAACTCAGTCTGATGTCCTTTAAAATTCCCATTTTTCATACATTTAAAAACTCAAAAGAAGTTAAGAAAGTGCAAAGCATTTTACTAGCACAGTGACCCACAAGCTCACTGTGCTAGTAAGTTTTTAACAAAACATTAAATGAAAGATTTGAAAACAAACCTCAGTAACAATGCTGCCAAAATTAAACATGCTCCAGCAAAACAAGAATAATGGGATTTGTTATATAGAATAAGAACAAAAAAATATAAATAGACAGGCACAAAGTATGACTGATAACAGCTGACACCCAGTACTCACACCTCTAACCACCCATACCTTGTGCTCTAGCAGGACACAGCTGAGGACCTGCAGACAGGCGTCCACACCCAGCAGCTCTAGGGGCAGGTGCAGGGGGAAGTCGACCATGGCGAAGCGCGAGTTGTCTGGCAAGGCAAAGGTGAGCGAACGTTTGAGTTCGCTGGGCAGGACCTCCACATCTACACGTCTCTGACCTGCCACCGGTACTGGTGAGCGCAGCAATCGGTACACCCAGGATTCAATCTCACGAAGGTCGGCCAGCAGCTGGCTGCCTTTCTCCTCCACTGACAAAGCACCAGTAAACACCCGCCACATGGTGTCCCTGCAAAGTACAAACACAAGAGCATGTTAAGCGTTTTACAGCTCACTTTTTACTTGTTTGATTTGGAGTTAAAATTAAGTCCTCTTAGTTTAAACTTGTTAATCTAATTATATAAGATATGTTTAAACACGATAAAAATGCATCAAGATTTTTAATGCAAATTTGATATGTACAAGTCAATAAATTAAAGATTTTACAGGTGTAATGTTACTCAACTTTTCTCGAGACCACTTTAAAAAAAAATCTATTCCAAAACCAAAATATATCACGTATATTTAAATGTTACAAGTTGAAAAAATATTCAGTGTCACTTATGGATACCACGTGGCTTTACATCAAGACTGAACTTGGCAAAATGAAAACCTCTCAAACACAGTCTGATGTAAACTTGAAACTCAAAAACCACTCTTCCCTCACGATTTGCATCATCTTAGCGAAACTATGTCTCAACTCAGTTGAGCCGTTGGACTAAAATGCTTGTCATTTCTTCATACTGATGCAAGGAAAAACATAGCAAACTACTGTGCAGCAGTGTCAACATCTTTTATTGTTTGTTTGCAGGAAAAAGTTAATTCATTAAAACTGTAAATTCATCTCTGCTACAATCAGAGCAGCAGCGGTATCAAAGATTTCAGACACTTGGACAGAGGTCTCACTCGGATCAGTTTTATAGAACTAAATATAACTTAAATTTGGACATGATTTTTATGGTTTGTCATCCAAAATGACAGACAACGATACTTTATTTATTAGCTTTATTTTGGAAAGAGGCGTTTTTATTTTTCAATATAGTTTTCCATAGAGGATGGGTGATCTCCCCATCAGAAACATTTATTTTACTTATTACCATTTTGTTGCTTCATCAACATTTAATTAAAAAAACTGTACTTTTGAGTTTAAAGAAATATTTCTTATTAATATAAGTCAAATTACAAGTTAAAAAAGGCATCACATTGTTTTTTCCATAAAAATAGTGAACCCTGACTGAGTATCAAACCGAACAGTAAATTTTGTGGACTGTTCCACACCTAATATATATTTTCCAAACAGTGATGAGAGGCTTGTGCAAACACCATGTGAAATCACTAATCTGATGAGTAAATGCTACTGAAACACAAGAGGCTCTTAAGCAATTGCTGAAATATTGACGTGAAAACCCTCAACTAGACACACATATGGTGCCATTACCGTTCTTGAAGTGTATGCTTGAGAGTAAGTGTGGCAAATAGAAAGGTAAATCATTAGTTCTTTAGAGCCCTCCCACCAACTGCAGCTGCTACCCAGAGGCAGCCGCAGACCTCAATCTGTCAGAGCCGCCATAGCACAAAGTGCTTCCAGCCATTATGAAACAGCTCTCCTCCTTCTTTGTCATTGCTGAATCGTGTTTTAACCAGATGCAGAAAAAAAGATGAGCTCTGTGCAGCCTTGGGCATCTGAGTTCTTTTAATGTTTTGATAGGAAGCAGATTTATCATTCAAATAAAGAAGAAAATTGTATTTAAAAAAGAAAATAAAGAAAACAAAATGTATAAGACATTTAATCCTGTGTATTAAAATGAGGAGGCAGGCACACCTCTTTGACAACCATAATCATCTTAAGTCAAATCTTTTGTCAAGTCACATCTAATTCAACACTTTTAATAATTCATTCAACCAGTGTTAGTAACAAAGAGTAGAGAAAGTACTGCCACAAAAAAAAAGAGAAAAGTCTAATATGATCAACAAGTTATGAGAGTGAAACGTATTTCACATATTTCTGCTGCATCTGAGAGCCGTCTTCGGCAATGACTGACTCGGATAATGCTGCTTTTACAACGTCAACACTTCATGTTGCATAGGAGCAGGAAGAAGCATGCGGGATGTCAGCTGAGCCTAATGTCTAAAAATTATTTCAAAGATCCATTTTTCCGTTGTGATTCAATTCTGGATCTTTAAAAAAAAGGATTTAGCTATAAACATGACATAATACCATTTCTGGTGTCATGTTTCATAAATGCCCTAATACAACACTTTTTATTCATTTAGGGCTTGATAAAGATAACCTTAAGCCACTGGAAACTTAATGTGTCCACTAAAACTTATTTATTTTCATTACTCAGCCCAAAGAAACTGGAAACCACGAAAAAAGACAAAAAAAACAATAAGTAAAGCCCTCTGTTATTATAAATTATTGATTTTAAACTCGTTTATCAATATTTGATTTTAAAATGCTAAATATGTAAAACCATTCAAGCAGGTTTCAAAAGAAGGCACAAAAACGTTACAACCAGTCTGATTGGGTTAAACTGAACAGAGATAATATTTGGTGTGCTGCAAATAATTCAAACAAAGCTGCTTAAATGCACTGTGGATATTTTGGTTTCTATTACTCATCGTCAAGGTGGTGTCCGATAACATAAAGTGTACTGTGAAAACAACACACAAGGTGCAGATGGCGTGCAACACTCTATGGAGCCTCAGACAAAGGCTCCTGTTTTAATTCAGTAACAAAAACAGACAGAGAGCATGTGGACAGCTGAAAAGCAAACTGGAGGAGAGAGAAAGCAGCAGGCATTGCCAAGGACACCTGCAGAAACTGTGACAATCACTAAGTTTTGCCTGTTTTGGCCAACTTTTCTGGTGTTTAGAAAAAATGATAAAACGAAAGTACAAATGCTTTTAAAGTGATATCCTGTAACTTTTGACCTAAATATCAGCCTAATGTGAGCAACAATGTTTGATGCGTGTTGGTGCTCCGAGGGGGCTTCCCTCTTCAGAAACCAGACATTATAACTTTGCAGGAATGGATCCGCACTCATGGGAACATGTGATCTGCAGTTGCGGTTCTCCTCTATAAACACAGATATAAACTATGAAACTATAAACTATGCTTTGTGTTACTTTTTATCCTCTTAGATCTGAAGTTTGTCGCCACTGTCCAAGGGGTCTGTGGATGCAAAATCCAGTTTCTGTGTGCCTCAGTATTATTAGACTGCCAAGTTAGCCCTTTGCCTGTTGTGCAACATACCAAAATGTGATGTACTTTTTCCACATCTTTCAGCCATTGTTTATTCAGAACAACAACAGTAAGTGCCTGATGAGCTGTAGAACCTTGCAGTTATCTGTGTCTAGTTGAAGCTAATCGGCTTCAGACCAAAACCAAAGTGACTCCCTAAACATTTTATGCAAGTGAATGAGGTTTTCAGGCAAAAAATAATTCATGTGAATATCAAAGTAGTAACGAGACGATTATCATCTGGTTTGATTTCATTTGATGGCTTCTATACCCATAATGTCCCATGAGCTGATGTATCATAACATCTGAAGTAGTGCTGGGCGATATGGAAAAAAATGTGTATCACGATATGGACTTTTTTTATATCACGATAACAATATATATCACCATATACACCCCAAAAATATGTTTACAACTTTTGTTTTGCGGGGGAATTGGACAAAATATATTTTACTTTTTTTCAATTTTATTTTGAAGGGACATTTAACCAGACTGTCACAAATAAGAATACTTTTTAGTTGAATCTACACATATCATAAGACATCAGATGAAGTTACAACAGCCTGCTGGTCCACAAGGTCAGCTGTTAACACATGATGCGCCACACTGCCAACTTCTTTCTCTACTTTTGCCCGGCATGCATACAAGCGAGGCAACTCGACCTAACTGAAGTGCTGCGACTGGGCATAACATACCTCGTGGCAAGGACTGATGGTCTCGGAAGCTTTCCTTCGGTCTCTGTCTCATTACGGGGTCTGCACACTGCCTGGTGCGCAGCCTACAGGCTACAGAGTGTTCCTCATAGCTCTACGGCGCCATTTAGTCATTCGTGAGTTAAGACTGCCTACGTGGTTTGCGAGGATCTCCGTAGTGCTCCGGTCCCCAAAGCTTCTCATTTATGCTGCTAATAACAAGCGGAGCAGGAAATGTCCGCTAGAAGTCTAATTTTAAAATCTACTTCAGTTGGGGACTTTTTTTTTTTTTTTTTTTTTTAAAGAAGCCTGTAAACACAGAATCGCTTACTAATCCCAAAATAGTATTGCATTATTGTAATGCCGCAGTTTAACAAACTTATTTTACACGCGGCACAGTTAAAAAGTAGCCACACAGCTCGAGTATAAAAGCATAAAAACATAATCCTCAGCACTGCTGCCTGTCATCAGGCAGCCGCTGCTCTACCTGTCGGCTTGTTCGTAAATGGGATAGAAGAAGGAATGAAGGACAGATACATCCCCAGCAGCCTTCGTTTCGAGCTAAACGATGCACCGGTTTGGAAGCTGAATGGGGGCAGTGATTGCCGCCGCTGTGGCGTATGTGCCCTGATAAAAAGCGCTTTTGATACTATTTGTCTACCAATCTTTCAGCATGTGAGTTAAAAGGCGTAAAGCATGTCGCAAAGCCTTGTGTGATTTAGATGTAAAGCAGCAGTGCATGTTGCAAAACCACAAGATGGAGCTTTTTTGCAAAAGAAAAAGGGTTAACTTGTTAAAATTCTGTTATTAACAATATAAACGATAGAAGAGAAGGAACACAATAGACATTTTTCTATCGTCCCCACGATATATATCGTCATATCGCCCAGCACTAACTGGACGGACCAACCTCTCTGGAAGTCAGGGGGTTGGCACTAATACTAGACATGGACTTTCTCTAGTTTCTGTATTCTGATCATACAGTATGTGTTGATGAATTCATTTAAAAAAAGAAAAAACTGAGTGTAGAAGGTGGCTGTTTGATGCATTTTAAGAAAGACAGATTAAGAGACACTTGAAAAATGTAATTATAGTTATAAAGCTCTGAGCGCACCACAAAGGTTAAATCTGATTGACCTTAAGTATTAATTATTATGCCTAAAATGTGAACAAAAGACTTACAATGCCCTTAGATCGCAGATAATTTAGAACTATTCTGAGGATAAAAAGCAATCATTATATTTGTGTGAGACTTCTACAGTAAGGGATTTACAGATTCCTGAACTTCTGCCTTCAAAAGTTTAAGAAAGTCATGTCATTCATCTAACAATAGGAAATATTGCACATTTATCTGTTGGCTTGTCATTTATAATAGCACTAAGTTAGAGTTTTCTGTATGCAGAGTGTTTTGGTGTTTTCAGTATTACTGATGCAGTTAAAGAAGCTGAGGATTTGTTCAGGGAAAAATGGTCTTTGTTCCACAATTACAATCATGCTGTGTTATTCACTGTACTATCAAATTAGGAAGTTAAATCCAAAATACAGACATTCACACTTATTACAGTATGTACAATCATCAACAGTCCATTTAGGATGCCTCTGGTAGATTAAAACAACTAACTCGTTAGTGGTCTCACAACACATTTTTGTATCTGATTGCCGTTTAACAGTATGCAATGCTAGTTGATGTACATTAAAGCTGATGGTTGTATGCAGGGCATTGTCTGCTGACACAGATGACAATGAGAGACCAAAAGACACCTGGGGGCCTGGCGGCAGGTAAGACTGGCACCGGCCATCCGTCTGGTTCAAACAACCAGACTTCCGCCCGCCGCCACATCCTCCGTCAAACTTCTCATCTCTTGTTTTTAGTTTGCTGTATAGTAAGGCTGCACAGTAAAAAACAGAAAATAAAAATAATATCTGAAATTAATAATAATAATGATAATAATGAAGGGGGAAAAAAGAAACCATTTCCTGAACTGAAATATTATGTAATCCTAACTTAAAGCTAAAAAGTGTAAATCAGTTTAGAGTAAATAGAACATGGGGACTCCTCAGATCAGCAAATGGTAATCTGAGAGACATCTGTTAAAATAATTGAACAGATCATTTGAATGTTTCCTGCACAGTGCAGCCCTACTGTGTCAAAACAGCAGTCACTTAAATCTGTTCTAAGGGCATTTTATTTTGTCTTTGATCTCATTGTCATCTCTCTGTCAGCATGATGCCATCATGTACAATCTTTAACTCACTATAAATCATTTGATTGAAACTAAAACATCTGTAAGCTGTTACTTTTAAAGACCCCAGTTTCTACTGTCACATATTTTACATTTAACATTGCTTTCATCCACAGTTGATACGAGGTGTTAAATCTGGCACCTAAAGGCCCATTTATGCTCCCTGACGGACGTAATTTGCGGTGTCCGTTCAAAACGTCTTCATGCGTCGCTGCCTTCATGCTTCCATGCGTTGTTTCTGTTGCTACGGCTAACCTCCGCTAAGCGGCAGTGCTGAGTTTATTATAAACTCTGCGATACAACGTTGGATTCAAACATCGAATGGTGGCACAAACGTGCTGCTATTAAGTTGTTTGTAACCACCAACACAACAACACAATTGTAGAACTTTATTTCAAAAGCTTGTGCAACTTCTAATGTTTTTTTGCCGTCTTCATTCTTCTTCTATGGTTTTCTTCTTCCTATTTACTTTCTTCTTCCCTGGTTTGTTTCTGCTCCACTATGCCTAACACTGACCCTGCGGTTTCCGGTGGTATTACTCCGTCGTCTGCGTCGAGAGACGGATGCGCAAGGAGCCTGAAAACGCACCAAAAACGCATGAAATTGACACAGAAGACGGACGAAACTTTCCGTGCGTGTGCGTATCCGTCATCTGCGTCGAGCATAAATGGGCCTTAACTCTTCTGCTATGGTTACATATATTGATGAATACAATGTCGAGCCAACAGGAATGGAAAATTATTTATTTTACAGTATTTAAAAGTAAAGTAATACCTTAAAGGGAGACCTAAAGCTTGGCGTGTATGAGTGTACATTGCCATTTTTTCATGCAATAGTCCATATGTCTATGGAGTAGCTATAATAATGTCAAAGCAATTATATGTACAATTCTTTTCTACCAATGAAATAAAAGCTGATACCTACAGTATAGCCGATACCAGTGCAGTGATTTAAACAACTGCCATGTAGGGAGGCCTGTGCTGTGTGTTGGTGTGTGCAGTTTTGTAAAGTAATAGGCTGAACATGTGGGGTAGGCTTAGTGGCTCCCTAGGGTTGGATTTCTACTACTGCGCACACACATGCGCACGTACATACACTCTTAATGAGGTCAGAATCAAACAGCAGCAGCACTTTTCCCTGCAAATAGTTCAAAAGGGGTTTCGGAGTAAGTGATTCTATCTAACTGGTTTATAAAGAACTGATTATCCAAAAGTGTGATCTGCTATGAAAAGACGAAGGAGGAGAGGAGGGGTAGTCACATTTCATAGTGTAGCCATTCCAACCCATGTAGTAAATTTCTTAAGAAAAGTTAATTCAGTGAGCATACTGTGGACATATTACAGACACATATTCTGAACTAAAATCGTGGATGCACACAGACACACTCATATGAGACCAACTAGTGGGTACTGGGCAACTGAACATCTGAAGTGATCATTTACAATCTTTAATCCTACTCCTGCCATAATTACCTCTGGAATTTGTATCTCTTTTGGCCATAACTTTTTCTTAAATTAATGGCAGCGTTGCAGCTGGATGAGTCCCTTTTTTAATATTGAACAGTAAAGTAATGGATTTAGTTTAACAGCAATATGAGACAGAAACAATTTGAATCGACTTCCTGATAACTGTTCATCTATATCTTTTAACATATGCAAGTGTTTCTCTTATGCATCAGTGGTTGTGGGACTTTATGCTGTCTGAAAATCTAGAACTGATTCATCTTCCTGAACACTTGGGAAACTGGAGGTGCAGAGTACAGCATGCGGTAAAAATGAACAGGAAGTGTCATGCCAAAGTTTAAGCAGCTCCGAATAACGCAGTTGACCTGACCTTTATGTGAAGATTGTAGCTTTTATATTTTTATCTTAAACCCTTTTGATACACAGACAAACACACACACACACACACACACACACACACACACACACACACATATGTAAACATATATATATATATGAGAATGATTGGGTAAACTCTTTGGTAGTATGAAGTGACACCCCTTCAAGTCAGCAATCATCACGTTTACAGCCAGTTCAAAGTTTCTCGGTTCCTATGTGGGAATCGTTTCCTGCAGAGGGTTTTCTCATGCTGTGAAATTATCCGACTGTCATACATTCACTACTATTTTTAGGGACGTTTGCAGATTGGCACAATCTATTATTGATGTTGAGAAGTGTTTAGAATAAAAGACTACTTTTCATTCTTACATCCTTTGCTCTTTTTTTCTTTACATAAGCAAACAAAAGACATTTTTCAGTATGTTGGATTTATTAACTGATGCCAGAAAGAAGACTTTCAAATAAAAAATTCAATGGACTGTTGAACCAAAGAATTAATGGAAAATGAATTGATCCACTGACCAAAGAGCTCACTTGAAAATACTGTATAAGCTATTATATATGATAATCAGACTACCAATTTCTACATACAGTCAGGTCATCTTAAATACTCATAGTTCATTCATCTTAGTCATGCTGTAAACTACACTGAGTGATAAAATATACATATACAGAAGTAACACTAATAACTTAGGTGATGTAAATATATAATAAATAGCAGAATACAGAAAGAAAAACATAAAAAATATTTTTACAAGCATACATTAAAGAAAAATGCTCACAATAGTAAATACTTCACACAAGGAATCAGGCTATAAAAGCCATCCTAGATATAAATGAGAAGAATTCCATTCCATATATTGCATTATTAGATGTTTTTTAAGGAAGAAAAAAATCAACATTATCACTAAAGGCACAAGAAAACACAACAAACACAATAAGGAACTAACACTACTGTATATGATTACTCTTAACAAAAGACTGATATTAACATCTTTATTCAAAGATAACCTCATTTGATTAATTGAATCAATTCATTCCTCTTGCAGCAGCTTAATATTCCTTATGCCAGTGGTTCCAAGATAAACCCAAATTATGATAAATCCACCCCCATGTTATACAACTATACACTATAGTATACAGTCATTTAGCAGGTGTTTTCATCTAAAGTGACTTAGAAATGAGTACACCAGTGATCCCAATAACGGAGGTAAGGAGGATAAAATGACTTGCCCAAGGGAACACTGAAATTGACTGGGGTGAGAATAGGATTTGACCCACCAACCTTTAGGTCATTGGATGACCTGCTCTACCTCCTGAGCCACTGCCGCCATGCTTAATAGAGTTCTTTCCATGACATTTAGAAGACATTTTTCTCTAAAAATCACATTTCCATAAAGGTCATGTTTACACAGGTGTGCCTGCCAAGCAGAACAGTGCACCACCACTTTAGAATCTATCAATCCACTTGAAGGTCTTTGTAGACTAAATATGTTGTTTGCCCTATTCGGTAAATGATGGTAAACAAGCCATTGACACAAAGTGATTGACGTCTGTGTCTGCAAATATCTTAAGTTTCTCAGATTTCATCCGTGAATATTAAAACAAGGAATCAGAGAATTAGTACACAATTAGATTTACATGTCACTTTGTGGTTCATAGGCCTGTCGAGTTATGGTTTTACAATGTTGCCTTTTTCTAAGCATCTACAGCAGCCTTTCATTGTGATATAAATATTGTGCTTTTAATGCTGTGCTGTTTCTTTCTCTTTTTTCCAGGACACGTCCAAAGGTCCAGTTCAATGGCTATGTTGGCCATGAGAGTTCCAATGGTCAGGCATCATTTGAAAACCCGATGTATGATACCAATATGAAGCCCACTGAGGCTAAGGCAGTTCGATTTGATACCACACTAAACACAGTCTGCACCGTGGTTTAATCCACCATACATGCCACTGATATAAAAGTGGTTCAGGCCAACCTCTAAGTTGCAGTCTGCAGTGTGGTGTAACCAAACAAAGAGAACGGTCAAACTTGGACATGTCACCATGAGCAGCCTTTGTGCAACATACTGGTCTCCAGTCAGCATAATGTGCACAACAACCCAGCTCCACCTCCTCCCTGTTCAATGGTATTCATTCCTTCATGACTGGCAGAGTAAAACAGGGAAAAAAGTTGAAACCAGGAAACACCAGGGTAGACAATGGCGTCATTAAACGACGCAAAGTCTGCTGTTCCGGAGATCACTGCTTGGGTGGGAGTTCTTAAACAATGTTGCAATTCAAACAAAGGAAAACTAGAATTAGGTGAACTCCCTCCACATGCATGCTCATCCAAATTTTGTCAAATTTTTAAATAGCAATTTGACCCTACCTCCTCAAAGAAATGGCTCTGTATGTCCAGAGTCATATGGCCTGTCACTACTTTCTTAAAGTGAAGAGTTATTAATCCCCATCTAAACCCATGACCCAATGTCAAATTTGCACAGTGGTATATTCTTACTATCTCTCCTGCTGCAGACCAGACATGGGTTCAACCAATGTGAGGTTTTACCCTCAGGGGAAGCACATAGACTATTCCACCACTTCGTCCTTCCAGATATTAGATGGCTTCTACATGTAAACATATAACATCACTGGTGCTGGACCAAAATCTTCCCACTGGACTTCCAAGCCTCTGAACCAGACTTTCGAACACAATGACCGTTTATAGAGAAGGTTTTGGTGCAATCTGTTCGTTCAACAGAACAGAGTTGACAACCAAATGCAGTTGGTGCAGTGACGAGATCAACCAGACCAACTCCTTTAGTAAAAAGAAAACAATTTGAATGATGTGCTAATGCTTATTCGGCTGGGGTTAAATTGGAAATTGCAGATAAGTTTGAAATGTTATAGTCTACTTAGAGCTGGATTTAGTTTTAATCTAGCAGGACAATCACAGAGTTAGGTGAGTTTAGTTGTCAGTGAATTGATTTTCAAATATGTTCCTGTTTTTTGTTTACCTTCACCACTGTTTTGCCTTTTAGAACAACTTTCAGTACATTGCAACTAAATAGGCTAAAACATAGCAAATCAAGCTTTAGCAAAAAACGTTTCCCCTAGGTTTTAGTCCGCACAACCACCTGTGAATTGGCTTTCGATTAATTTTCAACATTTCCAAATATTCATACAAATATTTTACTCTCTAAACGATTCTACGCAGTCTTACACTGTAGCAGAAGGCAGACTGTGACTAGGCTTTTGAGTTGCCCCATTGGTGCACACTATGGACTGGTTTCCTGAGGCCTGTCAAACACAATCAAAGATTCTTGTTCCTGGACTTGCCACAATTCTGTGCTTGGTGGCTGAACAAGTGGAATCCTGGAGGCAATAAGCTGTCAGGATCATTGACTGCCGGAATCAGCTGTGGCTAAATCCAGGAAATGATTTGTCCTCTTGCTATTCTGGTCAGGACAATCAGTCAAGAGATGACTGATTTGTTTTCCACAGTGTACTCTCCAGCCAGAAAATCAGAAATAGCGGAACTTTTTAGCGGACTGGCTGACTGACAGAAATTGAACAAATGGACACAGACAAAACTACAGTCAGTCACTTCTTTCAGTCAAGAAGTGATACAAGGACTTGTTGCTGTGGAAACAGAGGCAAATGGCTGTCTCTAATAGTCTCTGCTGGCATTTTTCTTCAGTGAAGATATCGATGAACAGACTCATGTTTAAAAACCCAGTGGCCCCTTGGGACTTCCCAAACCACTGCTGCTGGGGACCCCAAATTATAAACTTTATATAAACCGCACAAATTTTGCACTAGTGTTTTGTTGTTGTTTTCTTTTTTCTTTTTCTTTGACTGGGTTATGGAAGGAAAAGAATACATTTTTGGGTCTGACATGGGTTTGAATAACGAGTCCTTCAGAAAAAGAGAAAATTTTATTCAAAAACTTCTATCTTTAAAAAGATGACTAAATACAGGGTTACAGAGTGTTTGTATATACACATTTATATTTCTTGCTCCCTGTTAGCAGGTGTGACCATATGTTATACTGTTTATTTTGTTGCCATGTCAACATGCTAGCCAACCAGAAAGTTGGATACTGTTCACCTTTGGACAACCAGGCAAGACAGAAAATGTTATCAGATTGAGGTCTGCCATTTTTAACCATTTCTCAAAGCTCTTCCTGTTTGTTTTGCATAGCATGGAGGAAAAATATACTGAGATCCCCCCGTTCATAATATGGACTCAAATTTTCAGCCGGTAACCGTTAGAAGCAAAACAGAACTAGCTTTCGGAAATAACTTCTGATTATTTCCCAAAGCTTCTTTTAAAAGATGTTAGAAATTATCCTTTCTGCCCCTATTGTGCATCCTTTCACACTTTACATTACTGTTGCACATGAAGTTGTTTGAACACGCCTTTTTAAAGAGTACACAGAACATGTGATCTGTCACTTAAAGCATAAGACAAACAGATCCAGTATGAAGACAACATGCACAATTATGGTTGTCAACAATTGCTATCCTTTGAGCCCCTGCCCTGCCCCCATATTGTTTGAAAAATACCTCGTGTGCAGTAAGTCAAAGCCTGTTTATCAATGCTGGATCATCACTGCAACAAATACACAAGCTTCGCAAGTGCAATCTAGCCCACTTATTTTAAGTCAAGATGTCACTTTAACACTGATGAGTCTGCAGGACCGGATGAAATTAATCGCTTTCAAATCACTTACCAAGCTTGTTATTTCTCGCAGCGTCTACTCAAGATGTTTTATTTTTCAAACGATGCTGCACTTGGTGTAGATCACAGATGTAACTGCTTTCAGTGTGCGTCTTTCAGTGTCTTTAAGCCTTTTTCTTGCTTTATTCATAGCATTATGGCATTAACTTTACACGTCCGGCATTATTTGTAATGTCCAAATTAAAGTTTGACGCCTTTTTCCCCATTTTCAGTCATCCAACCACAATTCATATAATCATCACAAAAACGCTGAAACTCATTCCCCTTCATTCACTCGTACAGCATGATGGTGAGAGAGATGCTCGATGGTGAGAAGAGATGCACATGAGTTGACTGATAAAAGCCAAAACGGACAACATGACGATTTTTGTGCAAGAATAATTTTTTTATATTTCAACCGGGCTAGATGAAGTCAAATTAGAGAATTTTCCAAAGAACTCAGATGCAGAGAAATATTAAAAAGATCAGCTTAAGAAGGTTGTCACAGCCACCTGTTTTGCGATCAGTAAGAATGATGAAGAGTAAAATGGCAGGGTTTGTTTACAATTTCAGCTCATTTAGTCAAAAATGGCCCCACACACCACACATGATTGCTGCAAATAAAATGTCCTGAAACAATAGAGATGATGTTTGAAAGCATGTCTGCAAGATATTATTGGCTTTTTAACAGAAATTGTCAGCCTGTTATTTACAATGCCTAGGTGATAGAATGATAGCAGCGTGGTCCACAGGAAGTAGGATTCTGCAAAGATCACCACAACAGTTGAAATACGGCAACAAGACAGATGACACACATTCAAAATCTCCACACAGGAATAATATGTCAACTGTAAACAACAGTAAAGCTTCTGCTTCCATTCACGAGCCTGTTTTATTTTGCTTTTCTCTTTTTTTTATTACAAGAGTTCCTCTCTTTTAATTGATTTAATTGGTTCAGCTAAGATTTCCTACAGAGTCAAGAGCCTATAATAACGCCTAATAATTAGAGGGTGCAATGTTTCCACAGATGTGATAATGGGTCGAGTTTTCATTAATTATAGACAAGGATCTGATTTTCCTTGTGTGCATGAAAGGAACAAATTCAGATTCACAACAGAGCAGCCCTATAGAGGTTAGATTTCACATCTTTGTTCACACGTCAGACGCTCAATATTTTGCGTGCCAGCATAGATTTTCCACCAACTAACCCTTCTATGTCTTCCTCTGGAGCCAGCTGTGTTGTGACAGGCTCATTTGCCATTTAATGTTTGTTTCTATTGAAAAGCTTTTTTACAGACAGGGTTATTCATATGTGCAAGGTGTGCTATATTTTTTTCAGCCTAAATATGCCAGTTTTAACAGTTTAACAGGAAAGGTCGCCATCATGTCAACATCAGACTTAAAGATGGATGAAGAATTAATTTCCATGACTTTTTCATGGAAATTAAAAGAATCTAACGTATGGACATGAGAGGTGTCTTTCAGATTTCCATTGTTTTAATCCTCAAGAAATAAAAGAAAAATGAAGCAGATTTTCTTTCATGTCCTTTTTTCAGAACATGATGTAGGCTACATACAGAGAACATTTATAGTCAAGCTGTCAGTGAGCTACAATCTATTTTATATCAATAGAATCAGATCTAACAAAGCAACCTTTAAGATGTCTTTCCTTTTATTGCTGAAGCTGCTTCCAGTTGGGAAGGGACCGAGAAGACTGGTACATGTGAGGGCATTCTGTGACTTTGAAGAGAGGTTTAAAGCAGTCTGCTATCAATCATCCTTTTAAAAATAAGGATGTGATGTTCAGTCGAAAGTGTCACATCTTCGCTTCTGGATGCTTTGGAATTTTGGAGTTTCTTCGATACAGAGGTTTTTTTGGACATCTTGTGTATAAGTTTGCCCATTTGGTTTTGTCTAAATAAGAAGCAGCCGGTTACAAGTTATAAAAAGAAATAAAAAAGATCTTTCCAGTTAACTGAAATGTTAACGCTGCTTTTGTTGCTGTGCCTCTAAACACAATTTCAGAGAAAGTTTCTTGAATTTGTTCCTAACACTGTCTGAAGGGGAGTTATCAGAAGTTTATAGAAAAGAAAAAAGTTTAGAAAACTCAAGACAAATTACGGTATCCTTTAGTGGTATTAATTGAGAAACCAAACTTTTAAATGCAGAAAAGATATAACGTTGCAGGACAGGTTGATGTTGCTAAGAACAGTGTAAAAATGAGAACTTCTTACAGAGAATCTGTGTAATTGAACAATTCATGTACAGTATAGTGGCACTTTCATCTTAACAGTGTGGACAGGACAAGCTTCTCATGCTGCATTAGAAAAAGAAAACACAACTTTGACATGAGGTTAAACGAGATACAGCCCCACTTTCCCCCATCAGTGGGATGAATATTTGTATACTGGAACACTATGCTAATTTAAATGGTTGTAGTGAGGGGATCCATTCTCTGCAACATATCTTACCACAAAATTGGTTATTGCTTCTAAATGTAAACTGAAATGTTTGTTTTGTTGTCCCGTTTGGCACAAAGATAAGTTGACAAATGAGAGGTTCTTAACCAGAGGTCGCTATCAGCATTGTATGTTGATGTTTTGATTTTTCTATAGCATCGTACCTCTGTTTCCATCACTTTCATCTCTCACCACCATCATGTGCTGCTGAACTTGAAGTAGGTGCAAAGAAAAGAAAACATTTTTGTACAGAAATCTATTTTTTATGGAGAGATTTGTTTAAAAAAACATAAAAAGAAGAAAAAGAAAATAAATAAAAGAAAAAAGGAATTATTAAACATATGCTGTACTTTTTATGATTGATGATGTAGGTTAAAAAAAATCTTGCTCATTAAAGTCAATGTTTTTACTGTTACACATCATGTAAAGCTCTATGGTTCAAACTGAGTATCAGATATCAACATTTCATACAATCTTGTCCATTACGGCTGCTTTTACACAAGAACAAAATATTTTTGTGGGACCAGGAGGTACTTTTCTGCAGCTTGTCTCCAAGACCCAACTGCAATCACAAATCCCAAACACTCCTTTCTTGGCAGCTTGGGTGGCAGCATAATTTCTTCAAAGCATTAAAGCTTTTAGGGAGTCATTGCAAATGATACGTGTAGCTGTAATGGAACATGAAACGGTCTGGATGGCAGCTGAGATGCCCATGTATGGGTGAGTCTTAACGTCAATATATTTATGCATCTTTTTAGGACTGGCTTTTACGCCAGATGTTTCGCGTCATAATGTCACAAGCATTTATGAGTTTGAAAAAAATAACCCTTTCTTAAAAAGATGATGTTCTTTTGTAAAAGCAGCCTTGTGTGGCTGTTCCTGATGACTGGGAGGGAAAATCTTTGGGATGATTAGAGCCCTTTTCAGTTTCAAATCTGATCTCCTGTAAGAACACAGATAGATCTGAATCCTTGTTTTGACATTATCAGGAGGAAAATGGCAAATTAAATTTGTGGTAAAATTTAAATGTTTGCAGGATTAGCAGATCAGCAACAGTTTTTTTTGTTTGTTTGTTTTTTTGTTTTTCAGCTGGTAGAACTACATCGGTACTTATGTTTTAAGATAATAGAAAAATCACCTGAGGAAAGAACATAGAGTGTTATAAAGAGTAAAATAACAACAGTATGTGAATGCAGCCTCACAATCTGCTGTCAAAGAGACTCACAGTTTATCTATCAGATATTTTGGAGACATTATTTGAAAATAAAGTTTTTGATACAATAATCCCTGTTGTGTTTGCTTTTGTGGTTCCATGATTATTTTCTTTCTCGGTGCAGTTTACTGCTGACACTGCCACTCTGGGTAAAGAGGTGGATGCTTTCATTTTTAGATGTCACCAGTCACTACCTAAAATTTCGTATTGACTGTGGGATTACAAAGTGTTCAAAATCTTTCAGCGCAAATTATTTGTTCCATGTGTCTGCAATTTAAAGAGGTGGAAAGAGTACAAAAATGTTATACTAAAGTACAAGTACTGTTACTCTGATGTGATTTTACTCAATACAAGTAAAGTTATCGGTCAAAAAATCTACTAAAGTCAAAGTAAAAAGTTAATCATTTTTAATGTACTTTAAGTAAAAGTAAAAAGTCACTTTTTAACAACAAATAGTGGTGCAAGGTCGTCCACCACAACACCTTCACCTGCCTCCTCCATGTTATGGTTTGTGTGTGAGACTTTTGCTATTGCTCCTATAATACTGTCTCTGCTGTCGCAATCAACTCTGTCCTTTCCGTGATTCATTTCCAGAATGTGTTTTCTTTTATCTGTTTCAGACTTTTTTTTTTTTTTTTACACAGTAACTTTGTGATGTAAAATGTACTGGAGTACATTACTTAAAGTGGACGTATCATGCTTTTAAATCCTTCTTTTTCACGTGTAAATCATTTATTAATGGTTTATATAAAGTAAAACTGCAATCCTTTGGTCTGAAATTGTTTGTATAGGTCCACATACCCCTTCTTAACCCCTGTTCTGAGGTGCTTCTGTACAGTCAATAAGAGCAGCTCATTTTGGTGCTGTCTCTTTAAATCTGAACAAGACATTTCACGCCGCGCTCCCTTCCAGGTCACAGAGCGTTCTACTCGGTTCGACTCTGCCTCCTTCGGCCATCTTTGTAGCTTCTTAGAAGCTAACGATTGGCAGAGAACTTTTTAAATAAAAAACATGACCATATTTAGCGGAACCGCAGCAAATACTTTGACGTAATAGACAAGAAAACGTAATAGCGAATGGAGAAAACTAAACAGACTGAAAAATATGACCCAAAAAGAATAATAAGATATATATGCAGCACTGGGAATGAACAAATTGCATTTTTCTGCACTCCTGAACCCTCAAAAAAGACAAAAACATGTATTTAAAGGCTTAAAAAAGTGGATTTTGCATATGTCCCCTTTAAAAGAAACTGTACTTAAGTACAAGTAAAATTACACTTTTTTAAAAGTACTTGAAAAAGTACAAAAAAAGCTACTAAATTACAGTAACGTGAATAACGTAGTTAGTTACTTTCCACCTCTGCCAATTTGTACTCAAGAAGCCTCAACCACAAAGAGAAATGTTTTCAGATTACTTTTCTTATTAAAAAAAAATCCAAATTAAATTTCCAGTTCACAAAGATGTGATCAGATGCACCTTTTTTATTTAACTTTGATATTCATAGATTAGTCATATAGCCTACCAGGACATTATGGGGAAAAAAGCTAGTCCTTAGAAATACTTTAAATTATGTCAATATGATATCAGATGATGCAGGGCTGCCCCTGAAATTTAATTTACCACCCTCGTGGCCACCTCTGTTCTGATTGGTCAGCTCAGTTTGTCAAGTTTATTATTTGTCAAGTTTACTATTACTGATTGGTCTTTCCATCTTTTACTCAATATGAGCAATGTTAAAACCTTTCTTTCACATGTACCATGAGGGATTTTTGTGTTTTGCCTACCTATTAGCGCTATTGCAAAGTTCATATGTTGCATAATATTCTTTAAAATCTATAAACAGAGTTTTTGACTTTGAAAAAGACTCAACGACACCCAAGAATCCTTGCATTTCACTCACTGATTCTAACCAAAGTTTAAGATTGGTGACAACAGTGAAACCGGCCAATAAACTGAAAAAAATTAAATGATCAAATGTGATTAAAAAGGATTCCAATGATGACTAACCTAAAAGCACAGACAGCAACTGTGTGGTTGACGAAGCCATAGGGCAGGATAATGAGTTGATGCTGAAACTTGAGAAAACCTTACAACCCAAGGTTACGAGTTGGTCTACAGAATTCATGTAACAATATATTCAAAGGTAAATGTTAAATAAGACACCGAAAATGTAACTATTTTAAAATTGCAATAAATACAAATAACATGAACTGCAGTCAAATATAAGATGGGACTCAAAAATTGTAGTCTACTTGATTAAATTTATGTCATGAAGAGGATCAGTGATGAGAATCTAGTGGCTTTACATTTTAAAAAACCTTCATATTCACAGGGAAGAGAATCGAATGATGAGCCTCAACGTTCCTGGATGTTTACACCATCCCATATTTGAGAATAGCCAAGTAAGTTATTGAAGCCAAAGAATGGGTAAGTGAGTGAAATAAATTAGGTGCACATGCTTTTTCTTACTTTTCTGACTTGGGAAGCCTATCTATTAATTACTGGATGGGATGTGTCATTTAGCCAGCATGTGCTATTCAGTGCATGAATAAAATGACATTGTTAGTAATGGTTCCTGTGTGTTTATCAGTGATTGGAATAACTGTGTGAAACCTCGGTTTGCTTACCTATCAGTTTGTTTGCAGCATTACTCAGTAAGGCATGGACAGATTTGTGTGTCGATCAAGCTTGACATCAGGCTTTTAACCATGCACTCAGACTGCATGTGCAACAAAGCACTTTTGAGTCACATATCCGAGATGGAAAACACAAGTATGCTGCATTGAATTCTGATTTCAGTTCATTTGTTGACATATCGGTGTCATTGCCAGTGAACTTCACACATGCTGTGTCAATTATGCCAATCGAATACACTCAAACTCAATTTAAATCTACATTATTCAATATGATCTATGAATGCAGAGAATGCCATCTATTTCTTTACAATGCAATGGACTGTGTGGAATGTTACTGTCACTTCAGCCTCTTTTGCATACCAATTAGACCATTCCTGCCTTTGAAATACTCATGGCATTTCCGCAATTCCAACAGTGCATCTGTTCCCATTTATGCTTCATGCTGTTCTTATTCTTCATGAGAGCTTTATGGTGGAAGTTGTCCTGCTAACTGTGGACCAGACTGATTGCTGTATTTACAATGCACTGTCCTCCCTTATTTTGCAATCTTTATGCAACATAAAAAGCATTAGACACTTCTGTTCAAAAGGGGTCTTTGTCATGACGAGAGCATCTGCTAATTTCTCATCTTGTTCTCATTAGGCAGAATTATAAGATTGTATTGTAAGGTCAGAATAATCTTAACAGTGAGACAGTTTAAATTGCCAAGTGAGAGTCAGAATACTTGCCGGACTGAGGTGGATGACAGTGTGGGCAGAGTTTTCACCATCTTGTGTTGTTTTGTTTGAGTGAATTGCATCAATTCCCTATTTCCCTCATTCTTATGGAGGTAAAAAAGAGGTAAAATCTGAATAGCCATTTTTTTTCTTGGTGTCAAAGGATTGAACTATGTGCTTTCCAAAGGGAAAACTTGACTTAAAGTAATTAAATATTTTTTCATTACTTTAAAAATTAAAAAATAGAGAGAGAAAGCATGTAGTGTGCGTAGCATGCTCTCGTTTCATTCATTTCCACATATATGATTGCTCAAATATACTTTATTTGCCACACATGGGAACCCTCCATCTATATATTTCAGTTCAGTGGATTTGTGAAAACTCTTTAAAAATTTCATCACTTTGATTTTGTCTGGATCAGTCTGGCATGGTGATGGTGAAGGTAAAGATTTTTTTTCCATGTTATGTTTACGCTGATCATGTGTATAATTAAATCAATAATTAAATCATCACCATCAGTCAGCATTTGTGACTACTTCATCTTCAGTAGTATAATGTTCATAAATTACATTTCAGTTCTGATCTGTATAGACCCAAGAGTCATGTTGATGCTGAAAAATAAAGAATAAAACCAGAAGTTAAGTCATGATTTATAACACATTTTTGAGAAGCATTACAGCAATGGAAATTATTTTGAGTTGGAAATTCTCAGATTCTGATTACTTAATGGTGTCCATGATCCGCCTTATATCCAGATACCAGCTGAAGACAGTGTGCATTGACTTCCACAATGTTACTAGATCTTTACAACAGAACAAACTGTTATCTGTGCAGGAGCAAGTGTGAAACTGTGTGTGTGCGAAAAGCAGCCATAGTTAATCCAAAGTAACCATTTCTTGAAGGTCATATTATAAATAGGTCTGGTCAAATCATGTTCAGGTGGTTCTTTAATGAAAGCTTAGACCCCTTAAGACTTTTATTACCATATCTTCCAAAGAAGCTAAATTCATGTTACATTGCAAGTACACAAGAGAAGCTTTCATTTTGCTAGCCTTAAAGCAAGTGTATGTGTGTGTGGCCGAGGCAAATCAGCATAGATCAATCATCTGGGAGCTACAAGTTTTGGCTACAGAGAAATTATTCTTTTTAAACCTATTTTATAATGTTAAAAATAAAGTCAAGACCAACACAGAAACAGAAACTTCTTTGGATTTGCGGCTAAATATTTCTTAGCGGTACCTGCCCTTTTCCAAGCAGTTTCCACAGATGATTTCCCAGATGGTTCTGTGTAACAAAGCATCTGCTACAACAGTTGTGTCATGATCATAGACTCTAATTTAAACTATGCTGCCCACATCCAGAATTGAATAAATCTACTTTTTAATCATCTGAAAAGTATTGCCTGGGTGGATTTGCTTCTGTCTCATGGATACTATTGAGAAACTGATGCTTGTTTTTATTATTATAGAGCTCGACATTTGTAAATCCCTTCCAGTCTATTGAATTTATCTGCATATTTATTGTATTTTGTACACAAATCAGATGTTGACAAAAATCAAAGCAAGACCACTTTTTACCTCACTTTTATGAAGGTTTGCTGGATATACGGGATGCATCTGGTCATTTTAATATTTATTCTAAGATTATTTAGGCCCAGTCTCAATTCTCCCCCTTGATAAGAAACGTTAAAAATAATAAACTTTAGCCTAGATGTTTACCCATGATGGCAAAATGCTCCGTCTGACAGCCCTACGCATGTTTTGGAACTAAAAGTAGCGATGTCATTATTCACATAAAGGTTTAAATTGGGGAACATTATGTATAAAAAAACGATATACGTAATTATTATTGCTGTGGTTATAAGTCTGCCTCTCTTTTATGTTGTATTGTGTATTGCTCTGTGTGACACTTTTGTCTAGTCAACATCGAGTCACGAGCCGACCGGCCTTCTGATACGTTTTAGGTCAGACAGAGAGAGGGGTGTCTTAACTGTAGGGCTGAAAACATGAACCTTTGCCTTCACAAAGGGTAGGGCTAAGGGGGGAGAATTGAGACTGGGTCTTAATTATTTATAATTTCATAAAATCACCTTGCAGTTCAAGTTGTAAGATCCCTCTGATCCTCTGTTGTGTAAAACATGTTTAAGCATCTGGACTAACTGGACAATTAACAGATGTTGATTGAAAACTTCAGGCTACTGTGGATATCTGTACATGTGTATAGTTTTTACTTGCACATCAAATCAAGTCTAAGGTTTACCATTCATTAGGAAAAAAAAATCCAATTGCCTTGTACATGTTCTTCTGCAAAGATCTGCTCAGACCCGATGATGACAACTTTAATGACACCTGCACCCCATCCAGGCCCCAACGGTATAAAGATCCTGGAAGGTTATTGACATATTTCTTTTTATTTCTTGTTATTGTGACCTCAGCGTGTGAAACTGACTCAGCTGCCAGTTTATTTCCTCTTTATTCTCTGTAATTGTTTCTCAGGTGATTTACTTTTAGATTTTAAAAATGACCATATTTTCTTTTTTTACTTGGCCATGGCAGTTGTTCAGCCTATTTTAAGAGTCTGGAGCCACCCTAAACGTTCTCCTATAAAACAATGAATATATTGATTGCAAACCTGGCTGAAATTGTGAAATTAGTTATCATTTGAGCTGTGAACTTTCCCGAAAGGGGTGGAAGTATCCCATTTGAAGTCCTGGCCAGCATAAATGGTCCATTTATCCAAGGTCTGACAAGTTTTAATTGTCTCTTAGGCTAATCTACTGTTTTCTACATGAAACAAAATCTACATAGTGAAATCCTATCCTGGTTGAATCTCTGTCATCACAATAACCGCTCTTCAATGTTGTTTTTAACCCATCATCATAATGATTTCACCACTGGCTGAAAGGAGCAACATTTATGTCATCCCCTGGATCACAGTGATGATGTGGATCACAATGTACACCATCGGTGCTTGCTGGCATTTTTAGCATGGCCAGCTTTTCTCTGCAGCATGTGCACAAGCTGTTTCATGCTTTATGATTTTTGCTTGTTTATGAGGCATATTTAAAAGTAATTGATGGAAGAATGGCACTTCCCAGATAAAAGAAAAGTCAAATAAAAATACTTTAGTATGAGTGTCATACAATATGTAGATGGGGCTAATTAATTATTATCATCAGTTTTTAGAGCCTACAGCACTGTGATCAGCATCACTGAGCTTCAAGCGTTGCAATCAAACCTGTTACCAGAATACTCGAAGATGCTCATCGGAAGGAAGAAGATGGATAAACTAATGGGGCATATATCTTTATACATGCCCAACAGGCACCTTCGGCTGTCTTCTAATGTGTCACACAAAATGACATAAAAAAGAAGTCATCAGCCATGAAGCTCATGTTCCCTCAGGTCTATCTGTTCAGGCCATTATCAGACTCGTATCATATAGTCTTGGGGGACGTTAAGTGACTGTGAAAAACCGTAAACAAGAGTGTGTCAGTCTGTAACTCATTATCGGGAAAGGAGCTCCAGCATCTGTCCCTTGATAACATCACAGATTAGAGCTCTCGCTGCTCTGGGTTTAATCTTTGGCAGAGAGTTGTCAAATTAGCAGGAGGACTTTATGCCCACTTGGTAGTTTATGCTGTCACAGAAATTCATTTTCATTCGTTTTCAGCGGAGATCCAAAAATGCTCATACTGCCAGAAATAATATCAAGGGGAAACACTGAAATATTATGTATAGTGCACTTGTATTGGTCAATTGCCTGAAACAGGAAATGGCAGAGGATTTTGGCATCTTTGGAGGGATTCGGGCATGATGATCATTTTGGGGAAAGAAGACATTTCTCTCTTTTGATTTCTTCATGTGTATGTCTGTGGATCTGGAAGAAAGGATGAGAAAGTCAGGACTGCTGTCAAAGCAGTTCTTCCTGATTCTCCAGTTGTCCTCGCCTTGCCTGCTCTCTTCTGTCCTGTTGCTCTTTCTGTTCATTTGCTTCTCTCTTGTCAAATGCTTTTCACTGAATTACAGCAAGATATTTTCAATCTTAAATTTTCAATCTACAAAAATAAGTGAATATTTCTTCGTGCAATGGGTGGATGCATCACATCATATGTAAAGATAGACATAATGGTACAATAATTTTACCATTTTGCTATTGCGGCAAGACCTGGAACCAGGGTCCAACTGTGACAGTGGAAGTGTGGCCCAGACCGGCAGGAAAATGACCATGCCCACCACAAATCTTTGCACTCTCTTACGAAAATGTGAAAATCAACTGTGCAACCTCCACTATAGCAAAATCCACTCTATAACTTATACTATTTTCTCAGTGACGCGCCCCCCTATCGACGGCTAATCCGGCATCTGACCACGTGATATCCATTTTCTTTACAGCTGTATGACCTCCTTGTCCCTTAAAAGGTTTATTGTTTCATAGTTTGTGCATGTTAATTTGGTTTACATGTAATTTTCTTTTTGGTTCTACTCTTCTTTGAAAGTAATAACGATTTAAATGTGAAAAAATAACATGCAATTAGTTATCAGAAATCTGTGAGATACTGTGAGACGTTAAATACTTCCAAAAAGTTGGATTTGTTGATAGAATAAAATTCTCTACTCAAGCACAATGTTTTTTTGATAAATTGGCCTCATCTATCAAACAAAGAAAAATGACCACACATATGACCGCAGTAATGATCTGACGGTTCGATCCATGAAACGCTCATATCGGACCAATCCCAGTGTAGGAATGATAATGCAATGATGCTAGTCAATAATGATTTTGACTTTATTCAATGCGATTCAGTTCGATACAATTTATGATGCTATTTAACACAATACAAAGAATTTACAAACGCAAATCTGGTTGCAGCCCAGTTATTTTGTCCTCTTTCTTTCCCTGTAAAGGATCTATTTGCCTTAAACATTTTCTATAAAGCAAACTAATAAATTTAACTTAAAATGCTACTCAGGATCTTCTCTTTTCTTTTTTGAATCGCACATTTTCTCTGTGCTTCTCTGTTTCCTTTCCTCAGCTCTGACAGCTAGCTGGATCCACTGGCACAGAAGCAAACAGGATTTGAAGGATCTGATTGATTCAGTTTTGTGTCAGTTAAGAAAAGAATCAATGAGAAAGTCAACATGTTTCATGGGGCAGTGGTCAGGAAAGAAAGTTCCGTGCTTCCCGTTTGGATGGATGAATTATTCAGGCACATGGACCACAGCAAAAGAGAGTGGTGTTTAGAAATTTGAGTCATTTTATTTAAAAGAAAATACTTATTCTGGAATATTTCTTGAAGAGAAGAATATTGAGTTAATAAGATGAAGTCTTTGATTTCTATGCGGGAGATCAAAAAGCTGCAAAAGTAAAGGAAATCTGAGGATTGTTTGAGAGCCTGATAGAGACTATCTGAGCTTTTCAGCATATTTAACTTTTAGAGAAAAAGATGGGAAAGTGGGGAAATAATCCAGTGACTCAATTTGGTTTCACACAGATCTCACTTTTGCTGAGGAGAAATAAATTTTAAAAAATTTAATTTCTCTTTTCCGATTTTCCTTGGGTGATTTTGCTGTACCCATTTGAAACCATTTTTTCAGGTTCCAAACAAACTCTTTTTTTTTTTCATCTAAACACACTGCCTGTTTTCAACTTGGGTTGACTAGTCAATACAGTGTCCGTGCCTGGCCAGTTTGTAAGTTCAAGCACAGCCTCTTCTGAGGATGAGATACAACTTTAGCTGAGAATGGTATATACAGTTGCAGGTATTTTCTGCATTTTGATTTTGTAAACTGGTATTTGCAAACAATTTGATCCAAAATATTGAAATTCTAAAATGATTACATTTTATAAAGTACTCAAATTTCTTAATCAGTTTATGTGGGGATTAGTGAAGTTGTTGTTTGGAGTAGATAACAGTTCGGAGATCAAGGGAATTAATCCAAATGAAAACTGATAACCAGGAGTTTCTGCACAAAGCAGTAACCTTGAGTTATTTCAGCATTGGCCTGACTTAAACAGATTGATAACTTAGAATGAAAAAAGTTAAAGATCAGAGACAGGTGGGAAGCCTGTTAATATAGAGGGAAAAGGGTGAATTACAACAGAGAAGGAGAAGGCTGACTGTACCACAAAAGCAGACATCTGAGCCAGGAGCAGAGTATTGGTTGCTTTAATAACTAACTTCGGATTGGACTGTTCGGTGAGAAATCAATTCCGCCACCTTTCAGAGATGTGTGTTAGCGCGTATGTGCTTTTGTATATCATGATGGGAGTACAAAACCTGATTGCACACCAGCTTACAAGGATTTCCTGTTACCCAGGAAACTGAATTTGGTCCAAAAATACACAGTCATTTTTAAGGGTCAAAACTTGGTTTTAGAGTCAAGGTTAGCATTAGTCATGGTTAGGTTTGAAGGAAAGGGTTTGGGTTAAACATTTAGTTATCAAAATGAGATTAGAATGGGGGCTTCAATGGACAACATCCACATGGATAGAAAAAAAAAACTTCTATGTGTATGTGCATGTATTTGCTGTGAGGGTGTCAGGTGTTATACCCCAGAATCTGCAGAGTTTATCATGACCTGAGAACGTACACACACACACAAAGTGTAAGATTGTGGGTTTTGTGATGGTGTGAAAGTCCACTATAATAGAATCTGAAGAGACAGACATCCAGAGATTTATGAGTATATGCTCTTTCTTTCTTGCCGCCCCAGCAGGTTTGTTTCCGGTGCTTTGTAGCATCAAGCACTTTTTTCCTTTAAATTAGATTTTGACAATTCCCTGGTCTTTTTTTAAAAAATAAGAATCTACAGTACTAGTACTGCTCAGTGCTCCTTTTTGTTTCCTTTCTATCATTTTCAGCAGCAATTCATTGCTTCAATTGTGGGTTTAAGGCCCATTTATGCTCCCTGACGGATGTAATTTGGGGCGTCCGTTCCAAATGTCTTCCTGCGTCGCTGCCTTCATAACAGTACTACCAATTGATAATTAGAAGTTGCCCACCCTCTTTGCTTTTTTTTTCCTGACATCAAGCTATAAGACTTTTACAGAAGAGTAAGGGCTGCTAAGAATAAAGAATAGAATTCTGAGAAAAGTCAGAATTCTGACATTTTTCCCCAAAAACTAAAAAAGGGTGAGAGTTAGAAAATTTGAGGGAGGATTTTTTTCTGAAAAAAGTCAGAATCCTGAGATTAAAGTCAGTTTTTTGATGAGTTGATTAAAGGTACCATGACAAGCCTGCTGCTTAAAAGTACAAGACAGTTTTGATAGAGGAAGCCTAACCATAACCCTCAATGGAAACAGTTTTCCTCCAAAAAGGAAATATATCTGGTAAGCTAATCCATAGTCACTGATACTATCTACTACCATCCATTTTTCTTTCAATTTGGACCCGTTTCCAGTAAACATCCATAGAACATTGTGCTTACCAATGCTTCACAGTGGGAATGCTGTTCATGGGGTGTGGTAGTGGTTTTGCACCATATACAATGTTTCTCATAGTGACTAAAAATGTCAGTTGTATTCAATTATCTGAACAGAGTATCCCAGATACCTT
>JAVQJG010169165.1:0-18248 GCA_036024015.1 Craterocephalus amniculus
AGATAGATAGATAGATAGATAGATAGATAGATAGATAGATAGATAGATAGATAGATAGATAGATAGATAGATAGATAGATAGATAGATAGATAGATAGATAGATAGACAGACAGACAGACAAAAAAAGCCAAACATGTTCCATCTCTTTATTCTAGTACTATCATCATTCTTGAAATTGTCATAGATTAGGAAAAGGAAATACATGGTTTAGGTTGACACTGTATAATAGAAAAAAAAACTGTCTGGCCTGCTCTGTTAGAAAGTGTCAAATACTTTTGAGTAATGTAATACTGATCACTGTACAGCGTCATCAACCCCAAATATACCAATGATCTGAACACAATACACTTGGTGAAAAGTAAGACAGCTGTATGTCTAAAATAAATAAGGATGTAGCTTATTCAACAACAGGAAGGTGTAAAATGATTAACCTGCACATTCAGATCCATTTCTGTAGATGTTTTGCAGGACTGCCAGTTCAACATGTCATGTGATTTCCTTCCTGAGAAAGAGGGGCTGTCCATCAACCCATTACACCAGCAGGGATGGGAGAAGATGTGGCCTCAAGCAACAACAAGTACTCAGCATACACAAACAGCTGCTGGTTCAGGGCAAAACAGTGTATGATGTGGTCGTTTACCAGCAGGTCTGTTAGCTCCACAAAGATTAGAAATAATTTAATGACATCATATATTCCCATTATAAGACCCTGCAGTTCTCACAGCAGCAAACCCAGCCGTTTAAACAGTTTGTTCTCTAAATGCTCTCTGCAAATATATCACAGCAGAAATAGATCAACATGATTGTGATACCATTGCCATTTCTGTAGGATGCAACCAAGTTTCCAAATAAGCTGGAATGGTGTTAAATTTGCATCAGAACAGAAGGCAATAATTTGCAAAAAATTTCAACGCTACGTTTGGTTTAAATTACAGAAACATGTGAAACACTAAATCTGAAGAACATTAGTATTCAGCTTGTATATACCTTGTTTAGTCAGCACCTGGTTTTATTTTCTTTTTTCTTTATGTACTGAAATTTAAAGACCATAGAATTTTAAAAAAGGCTCACCTTTGCACAGTTTTCCAGATATCCAGACCTCTCTTCATGAAAGGCTTTGCCTGATTTAGCAAGACAATGTCAAACTATGTTCTTCAAATATTATAGCGCTGAGATGAACAGCGTAACTGGACTTACTGAAAACAGAAAAATTAGGCAAAGGAAGCCTTGAACTGTTGAGCAGCTGAAAATCTATATATTTTACTTTTAAAGCAACTTGTTTGTTCACTCATCTAGCGCTTTTAAAAAATTATTCTTTTAAAAATGTCTTGCAAGCATTAATATGAAATGACCATAGTTTTTGTTTATTCCTTTGTATAATATTCTATTAGAATACACACACTTGATCACTTGCAAATCCTTGTATTCTGTTCTTTGCCATATTTCACACAGAATCCCAAAGTTTTTTGGAAACAAGGCTGTAAATATTATATGCAAAATAAGCCTGACATCCAACATAAATAATAAAAAGGGGGAAAAAGCTGAGCTTGGTCCTGTCCACAGGTATCAAAATCTGCTTACCAGCACCTTTAACACAATACATATGGCTTGCTTAATCATCACAAAATTAAAAATATAATGAATTTCCCTTTGATTAGCTTTTGGATAGAACTTCCCGGAGCCTCTGTTACATTGCTCCTCCTACATGACGTAGTTTGGCAGGTTATCTGTAAAATACATCCTGGTTCGTCACTGTGAGCCTTGATGGATGAGGCCTCATGTTCTTTTGCTAAACTAAAACTGATATCAACTTCACAGACATGAGGAGCATGTCTAAAGGTGGGAATGCCGACTTCCGCTCACCTTCATTCCCCATGATCATCTCTGGAACTCTCCCGGAAGTTTTCACACTGTTACAGTAAAAATATCAATTCAATATAAAAATGTAGGAAAAAGTGTACCGGCTGATGAAGTGTTTATAAGGATAGAAGCTTAATTTTTCCTTTTTTTTTTTTGGAGTGGTTGGGTCTCTGAGATGTTCACAGATCAACCACTGAGGAACTGGCTTGACATCTAACTGCCACTTTAGGTGTTAATACATCCCTTCAATAAAGCAAAGTTCTTTAAAAATAAGAAATAATGAACATTTGATGGCATTCCCATAGGTGTCTCAGTTTAGTTGAATCCTTAGCTTTCGTTCAGACTGAACTCTCTCTAGCCTGTTAACCCTCTAGAAACGGCCAAGGAGAAGTTTCCCACAGAAAACTGAGCCAACACTATCAACCGAAGGCCACAAAGAGGTTATTTAACGAGAACTTGCTGAAGTTGAGCAAATTAGCAGTTTCCTGGTAATATCACTATCTATGAAGTTATTCTACAAAAGCAGCTTTGAAGGCAGGCCAGGGAAGAAGGCTGACAAAGGTTTCAAAGTTGGTGGAAAAAGACTAAGAATAATGTACTACAAACGTCATATCTACAAGTGGTTGTTGTCAGAGTCTGAGCCGTGCTTCAGGTCTCCGTGAAGTGACTTCCTTCTCCTGCCTCTTTGCCCCGAGGCCAAACAGTATGAGGTCAGGTGGTTGTCAGACCCACTAAAGTCATGTCATGGAAAGTAGGTCCAGAGGTCAAAGTTCACACCCTGGTGTGGCGACAGCTGTGGGAGGAGCCCGAGGCTGCAGCAGCCGCGCCGGATGGCGACGAAGGGTCCTCGTCGCTGGACTCGTTTTGCTCCTCTTTGTGGAGGCCGAGGCTGATGTGGCTCTGAAGGGCAGCCGGGGTTAACCACTCCTTGGGAAGGCAGCTCTGCAGGAAGGGGATGCAGGAGCTGAAGTACGCCAGCCTGTTCACCCAGCGAGGGATTTCCCGCCCACACAGTAACTGTAAAAGGTTGAACACATGATAAATACAACGACTAAACATGTTGCTAACTATATTCATTTAAATTCGTATTTGTTTCTGTCTTTACCAGCGAACTCAATGAGATGAAGTTCTTAAAGGGCATCTTAGATGTGTCCTTACCAAGCTCCTCCATGCACAATGTTTAAATGTGAAGAATCAAAGCATCACTTCATTCAAAGTTTGGAACCAAATATGATAAAAGGAAGGAAAGTCAAACAAAAAGGCTGACACACTGAGAATAGTTCCTCTTGCTTAATCCCACGTCCTCCATCATAACAGCAAAGGGTGCACAGGGCACCTTAAAGGACAAGTTTGTTATTTTTCAACCTCGACCTGTTTTCTAGCTTGAAATACGATCATTTACTCACCCAAACAGTTTTGGTGCAACTTGAACTCCTACAGAAGATTTTTAGATCCACACGCGATCAGCATATATACATATAATGGGCAAGTGCCGCTCAGCCTCTAAATAAGGCATTATCTGCCACAAAACTCCTTCATTTTACCAATGTGTTGTTAGCTAATGCTAGACCAATCCCTCTGCGACCTGGAAGGAGCCTGTACTTCCTTTGTTGACCTTTGTTTGCACCATAGCAAAAGGGGGAATTCACTCCGCACTGTAGGATGGTTGGCTACTTTCTATTTTTACAATTTGGAAAAACACAAAACATGGACCATGTTGCTATTATCTTAGCAATTAGCCGACCGTCCTACAGTGTGGAGAGAATTCGCCCTTTTGCCATGGTGCATGGTGGTGACGTCATCGCCGTAGCAGGTAAGTATTGAAGCAGTTCAAGTTACACCAAGACTGTCTGGGTGAGTAAATGATCGTATTTCATGCTACAGAATAGGTCCAAGTTGAAAATTACCGAACTTCTCCTTTAAAGCCACAGCATGAGAGGTACATTCAGTAGAAGTGTATTATGTGCAAAGGAAATAAATGGTAAAGAAGAATGCTGTGCATTAAAAAATCAAAGTGAAGGGCTTTTCATGTTTTATCTTGTCTTTAAGCACTGAAAGAGAAAAAAATGTGGCTATACTCACCTCGGACAAGGAGGAGGAGAAGTGGTTGCAGTTTTTGTGCATTAGATGGTAGGCATTCCCTTTGAACTCTTTACCCAGCTCCTCCATGATTTTATCTATGTCCTCCTCTGTGAAGTCTGTTGTGCCCAGAACAATAGCCTCCCTGTTTCAAAGCAAAAACATATATAATACCACTCTTCTCTATTATTGACAGCACATCATACTGCTCTGTATGCTAAAATAAGGCATGCTCACTTAAATTTGAACGTCTCTCCCAGTTCAGCAGCATTGCCAGGGTTGATTTCAAAGATGCCACTGAAAGGGTAGGGATGACCGCCATATGCAAATTCTGTGTGGCAGAGGACAAAGATGCAAAATACCGGTTAGACTTTGAATGGAAGCACTTAACAGCTGTAATTATAGAGAAACAAGCAATTAATCACGGACACACTGTCATTATACCATTAGGTCTGGCAATAATACGAGCTTCTCTGTCCTTTGCTACCAGCAGTATAAAGAAAAACAATGATGAGCATGAGGGGGAACAAAATGGTGCATTAGAAAAGCTTAAACTGTTTGCTTTGTAGCTTCTGAATGTAACATCTGTATTTCTGCTATTTTAAAAAGCAACACACATTTTGAGGAGAAATATGGGTAAAGGAGGTATGCAACATGAAACAACCATTTCCGCTGTATTATCCCGATTATAGCTGTGCACCAGCAGTTCCAAGTACAAAATGGATTCCTAGTGATCAAGTTTCACTCTGGTTTTCCTCCTCTGTCTTCAAACCGCACACACATAAACACAGATTGAGGCAGTGGTGACTCAACCAGGAGAAATGAGGTCACGTTAGTAGGAACTCACTTCATCTTCCACGTTTAAAACCAGACTTCATCAGTGTCTGTGAGAGCAGCTTCACACGGATCTAACTGTGAGCAGACATGCACGGCTCCGTGTTTGGCCCGGAGCAATTCTGCACCAACAGTGTATGATGGCATTTCAGAGATGGGAACAAGGCACCCTGTCTTACCTCTGCCGTAAATCTCTATGCCTGAGTGGAAGACTCCAATGCCAAGATTGGAGGTGTATTCGTTGATCCAGTACTGCAGGTAAGCAGGAGAAAAACATGGTGAGGAGGAAGATGGCAGATTTTAACCATATTTTTAAATATAAAAAACAGAATAAAGATGATTTATTTTTATATTCTCAGATTCAGTTCAAGATAAAGAAAATATTTTTTCTGTGAAAGTAGTTTAAAATGATTGAAAACACCCCTTTATGATACCAGCGTAACACTGGAGTTCTGTGTTGTAAATATGAAGTTGCCACTTCAAAAGTGACCTTGAGGTCTGCCTCTATCCATGTATCTGTTCTCTAGATGGATAGAGGGAGTGTACTTCCTGCCCTCCACCTCCTATTCAGCGTCCCAGGGGGACTGGAGCCAATCTCATGTGACAGAGTGAGAGGGGGAATACACCCCAAATAGATCATCAGTCCATCGCAGGGCAAACAGATAAGCACCCAGAAACACTTGCACTCAGTTCAAGGGTCAATTTAAAATCACCAATTAACCAAACGTGCATGTTTGTAGACTGTAGATGTAGGAGAGAGAGAAGCCATGCATGCAATGTAAAAACAGGGGTTGCACAGCACTTTGCACACTACTGTAGTTTAGTTTAAACATTGGAAATGGGGAAAAATGAGGAAGCCTCTGCAAAAATAGAGTCAAGATCTGCCAAGCAGCTGCTCTGAACATATCTAATTAAAGGCTAGTTATTTACAGTAAGCCAAAGCATCTATGCAAGTTTTGTCAGTGGAAGGGAAAATTTTATTCCTGGAGTCCAGATTGTCCTTGGCCTGATAGAAATTCAGGAAAGGAGCACAACCTCTAACCTCCTCAGTTTCCTCTTTAAACCGAACTGGCAGCACTGCTGAAGCAACGGAAAATAACTTTTTCATGCTGGCCACATCAGTTCTTTGTAGTCTCATCATCAATACACGGCTACTTTCGGGCATATGTTGGAGGTTTATCTTCCAAAAGTCAGCCATTGCAGGATAAATCAGTTTTATTTCTGGAAATGGATATTTCTACACTTACCCTATATTTCCAGGTAGAGGTATTTTTACTGTATTTCAAAAGTGTGCACAAAGTTAAAAGGGGCTTTTTTCGATTTTTTATCATGATGTAATGCTTTTACAGCTCAGTTTAAAGCAGCAGTTTTGCCACTTTTTTAAACATCGTACTCTCTGTGACAAAATGAAATTCAGCCCAGTACGCTACTGCCTTAAACCAGGGGTGTCAATTGACATTTTAGTTCAGGGGCCACATCCAGCGCAGAGTGATTCAGGTGGGGGGGGGGCATTGAAAAAAGCAGCATAATAACTTATAAATAATAAATAATGAAGAACCCACATTTCTCTTTTTGTTTCACTGCAGATAATTACAATTGTATTAGCTTGTTTATATTTAATGGTTAAGTCTTTTGGAAAACCTGAACAAACAGTAAGTTATTTTTTTTAAAAGGGCATTTTCATCTATATATTGCCTCGTTTACATATTTATATCATCATATTTTTTATTTCCATATTGTTTTTATTCATTTGATTCAACATTCTAATTTTATTTATTTAATTCAATATTTTATAGTATTTTAAAAACTAATATATACTTACATCTTAATGAAAATATAAATACATTTACTAAATAATTCTACTATTGTTTATTTAAGAATTCTTTAAAAAATTTATAAATGCAGTAGTTTGAAAAATATATCAACTCCATATATATTAAGTATTTCTATGTTTTCTATAAACGTTTTGTACATTACTTTTTTTCATTTCATTTACACGTTTCATCTAATTTACATATTTACAGATCACAATTCATTGACAAAATTACATATTATGATTAAAGTAACTTTTTAGGAGCTAGGAGTTATTTGAAATGAATACACTAACATATAATTCTGACCAACTGAACTGACTCACTTCAGAAAACAGTCAGATCTAAGAAAAAAGATAGCAAAGATAGAATAAGTTATCCATCTTTTTTACTTTTCTCACCAACCCCTGGAAGTGTCTCCACATACCTCTTGTACCCCATTTGAGAAACACTGGTCTCAAGCAGGATTCTGTATATAATCACTGTGAAATATGGGGAAAACGCTGAAATTTAATATGGTATGAAGTGTTTATGTTTCTGTAACTCTGCCTTGACGTTATTAAAAACCACACTTCTAGTCTCACTGATGTGATATTCTTGTTGGTTGGGTTGAAACTGCTGCATTTTCCCTGGCAATACCCATGTATTTGGTGCCTTTATCTTCTTATTCCCATCGGACTGTCCAGTGTGCGCTGGCTGGAAACACCACTAATGGATCCTTCATGGGACTGGTTTACAATCATTGACAGGATCTGGTCTCAGAGGGGGAGGATTTACCCATCTAACCCCCTGCCCCCTCAATGCACATAATAATTCACAAAGAGACCACAGCTGCCCCACCCAGCACCCACTGACACACCCAGATGCTACGACACCCCTGAGAAGACACGCATATTTAGAGGCATAACGTCATACAAAAAAAGCATTTCCACTCCGGTAACAGGGCGTCCTTGTGTTTCAGTGACCTTTAACTTATTAACTCTGTAGCTTCTTCTTTTTCACTCGAGGAAATGATAGAAAAACAACCCACCCCCCACTTCCTGGTGGGAAACAATCTACAAGGACAAATTCTTCCACTTGAGTTAACTTTGTCCACATTTTAAAAAGCAACCAATCTGAAACTCAGACTGAATCCTGGTGGATCTTTTTTTACCTCTCAGTCAGTTCATCTTCTCCTTCATGGCATGACTCACTCTCGTCTTTCTCTGCTTTGTGTTACACAAATAATTAGCGCTGAATGTGACTGTCAACGCCTTTTTCAACCCCCGTGTTCGACAAACTCCGACTGACCCGTTAAGTCCCGCCATGGCAGAGAGACACGCTGGAATTCAATCAAACGTTTGAGCAGCTGCTAAAGCGAGGCCCTCATCCGTGTGACAGCTTGAAAACACCGGCTGTGAGTCCACAACTGCACCTGCCTCAGAGTGTGACTACACATCCATATGGGTGAGAATAAACCTGCTACATTTCACAACTATAACTCTTATATTGCCAAGCTCTTCTCTGAGGTCTACCCTTTTCATCATTCTCCAAATGGGGGGGACTATGAATAGGTGAGTACGGCTGCACCCTTTTCTCCACCCAGAACTAGACGGCACTGCCTGCAACCAGAAAACAAAAAGCATCCCTAGAACGTAAATATTTACCATACACTACTTTGTAGGTTACAAGGATGTTGGTTAGTAGATACTCAATACTTTCTGATTAAATGAGTGCCACCACGGTTTACCGCTGTCACATCCATGCCTCGTGTGTTTCCGGCTCAATACGGAAAATACATTTTAATACAGCTCTAATAAAAACCTGTGGTTCCAATGAATGGTTTTAATATGTTACATAAGAGCACACAGACACAACACATGTACAATGAACATCCCACAAAAGTCCTGATGAAGAGAATGTCATCTTGGGGGCCTAAAGAAACCTTAAAGGTTAGTTTTATGTCTCTTTCAGAGCCTTAGATCTCATGAAGACTTTTTACGGATGCCAAGAATATCAGAGTTGAGAAAGCTGCAATGGCAATTACTGTAGTAGCGGAAATCGTAAATGTCTAACAGACCTTCAGGGAACATCTTTGTTTACTGAGTGTCCCATTTACTCTGACTTTGTTTATTGCACATTATTTAACCTCGGATGTCGGAGCTGGAAAAGAAGGCGGTAAAAGAGGCAAAACAGATCTGCCTTGCTGTGCATTGAAACACATTGAGCTTGCATTGAAGCCTGAGTCAGCCCTGCTTTCATCACACAGCCCATTCTAGGATATTAGCTTAATGTGCCTGAGTACACATTGATGCGGCGCTAAGCCACCTCTGTTTGGCAAATGTAAATTACAACAAATAAATGTGCGAAAAGAGCTTATTTTCCACGTAGCTTCTCATTTTGTCAGTTTCTCAGTGAATACAAAAAGCTTCACCCAGCTTCATAACAATGAAAAAGCTGTTTTAAAGCAGGTATCCTGAGTTATAGCATTTTGGCTTATTTAGCTCACGTGGTCTTTCAGCACATATGAAACATACAAATGTTTTAATTTAACAACATAACATGTTAACATTTTTATCTCATAAACTAAGTTTAAATGTTACTTTTCAACTCTCTGTTTTCTGTTAAAAATTTTACCATTCTCAGTTGTCTGTTACTTATATAGCATATTTTTATAGTTGCATGGGTCAATTTTCTCATATTAGACTCAAATGCTGTGCTACTATACGTATATTTTCAATATTTGTATGTGGATGCTTGTTTATACAATTCTTTTATCTCACAATACCGCTTAAAACTGTTTCAGAAACTCTTCCTTTGACTTGATTTTTTAATAAGGTTTTTTTATAAACCTGGAATTCAAGTCAACCAGATTTAATTGATTTAATTAAACAACGAATAAATTAATTGTATAAATCATACAGTTATTTATTATTTTTTTTGTAAATATAGTCATTGTGCAGTTGGGACAGCAACATGATGTACAATTTTCACACAGCACACTGCTTAACTGTACAGTATATGCAAAAAGCAGTGGGCACAAGTGTGAATGGGGACGCTTGTTTGCTGATGTGTGTTTGTGTGCGCATATCATGTGAACGGAGGGCACAGCGACGGAGGTCAGAGAGTTCAAGGAAGCTCCTGCTCCACAATTTACTATAAAACTGAATCTTTCTCTTTTCTTCCAACTGTTTTATGAATGGCAAATACAGAAATGGGAAAAAGTGAGTATCCTCTAACCTTTTATACTTACCAGGACATAATTAAAAATAATCCTAACTTGGTCTCAGATGAACAGTGACATGTTCATTTAACAAGAACTAAAGCAAAATGTCGAAGCAGTGTGTGGAAAAACAAAGTACACTTCATAAAACAACAGCTATCCTCCTTTACTGGATAAAATGATATTATCATTCTCTATATGACGCTATCAGTCTTCCAAAGGGTTTTTTTGCTAACTCATCATTAAAATGTTGCTTCAGTTCATCGAAGTTTGCAGCATTCTTCACACGGCAACATTTCCAATGTGCTGATGTCTGGACTCTGACACCTCCACTGCTTCCTTTTTTAGTCATTCTGATGCAGATCTGCTGCTGTGATTTGGACCATTGTCCTGTTCAATGACCCAGTTTCAACCAGCTTGAGGCGTCAGGCAGGTGGCCTCATATTTTACTCTGAAGTACAAAAGAGTTGGCGGTAAACCTGATGACTGCGAAATGTTCAAGTCCAAGTCCGAAATAAAACCACATCATAAGCCCTCCACCTCCGTGCTTAACAGTGGTCATATGCTTCGTTTGCTCTGGTTTGATCTCTCCGGTTCATTTAGATGCAACTTAGATGCTGTATTGTTTCCTTCTATGTCCTGATATGTAAACATTGCAAATAAATGTAATTTATTTTCAGACTGTATTTTTATACAGTGAAAACCTCTAGCTTTATAAAAAGGTGCAAGCCCATCTTTGCAGTTTTTTACATCTGGATTTAACTGTCCTAAACAAACTCTAAAGTGAAGATTGTTTTCTAAATAAACAGATTTTACAATAGGTAGCCTGCTGCTTTTTAATGTTATGCTTCAACACAGCTGGGACACATGTGGCTAAACTTTGCATGGAAACACTCATGGCCAGAAACAGAAACGTGTTAATAAAACGGAATAAAAGTCGCCTTACCATATCATACACGTTAAGGATGACAGGTTCATTGGCCATGGTGTAAACCTGAGCTGGAAAGGTAAAAGCTCCTTCACTGTGGCTGCAGGCTTGTCAGCACCTCCACACCCTGTGATGTGCAGTCACAGGGCCCCACGCTGGGCAGCGGCGGGCAGGCTTCAGCTCCTTCCCCCGCAGAGCCACAATAACCACAGCATGGACACTCTGCTGCGCCGAAAGACACGTCAAGGTCCAAAGCAAACTTCACAGCCTGGGTTCCGGTCCTTATCACAGGGCCATCGTGGCAAGCGCGGTTAGGAAAGCTTGAAACTCGGACCCCCGGAGGGCTTTGTTGCTGCAGCAGACACGGCCCATCTCCGGGCTGCTAAAAAATATTTACTGGAAAGAAAAATCGATGCTGGCAGGAGATGCAGACTGGTTGTGTAATAACAGCGATCACAGCGGCTCAAAGCGTCAGATCAGAGGCGAGTATGTGGTCCATAAGCGGTATGAAGGGCCTCCGTGTGCAGAAATCTGAAGCGGGCAACCTCCTGCCATCGTGGGCGAAAAGGCGACAGGGCGCGCGGATGGATGTGGGCGATGGAGGAGGAGGAGAGCGGCTCATTTTCAGGCGGAGGATGATGGAGCAGGTGCGGCGGAGGACTGCTGGGCCATGGTGGTTAATTACAGCTGATGGGGGAGTCAGCAGCATCCCCGGCCGGTGCGGCGGCTGCTCCTGCTGGCGCGCGTCCAAGATCCTCTTCTTCTTCCGGAGGGGGGGACGGTGGGCTCGAGCCTCCGCGACATGACTCCCCCTACTCAACCGATCTGCTCTCCCCTTCTCAAGCCCGCACGATGAAGGCTGGGAAATGCGTTTCCGGGAGTCTTGTTGCAGTGCGCGCGCTGCGGCTGAGATCCAGCTCCGGCTCTGCCTCTGAATGATTACATCATATCTGCCTCCAAGACATCCTCCAACAGCTGATGGGAGACAGAGCCGCTGGTGGAAGTGCAGGAGCACATTTCCTTCCAAAAGACACTTCACCGTCTCTGCCAGCCAACCCCCATCCTGAAATATGGCCGTCTTTATTTTATCTTCTCTTCTGTCCATTCAAACCAACAAACTCCTTTTAGCCTACATTCAGCTCCATCCGGGTTAAAAGATTTTTTTTTATCTGGTGAAAGGGTTTTATTTGACCTTACAGCTGTTTGTATGAGGCAGTGCTACAGTTTAGTTATACAATGGTTCTAGTGTGGTTATATAATGTAACAAGATTACAATAAAACACAACAGGTTTTATGCTTTATTTTGTAACATCACCTATAGGAAATTTATTTAAAATACAACATGCTGGCTGACTGTGATCTCTGCTTCACAGGCTTTACTCCTCCCAAAATGAGATTAGAAACAACAAAAACTCCTATTTTACATGAAAATAGCAGTACCAACTCCTCTTGTAACAAAAAAGTGAGAGGACACATTTTTATGATCGTTTTGGTTTGATATATTATATATAAACCTTCAATAAAAAATGACTTTCCTTAGAATTTGTTATGTTTGTACTTTAACAAATCCAGACAATTAAAATGCTACAGGTCTATAAAAATCTACAATTTTATTCCTACACAAAAAGTACAAGAAAGCAAAGAAAATCTATGAAACTTTAAACATTTAGATTAATATCAGTAATAATAAAGATGCATTTTATCACATTTTCTGATCCCCATATAGACACAAACACAAAAGTCACATTAAAATTTAAAATATAGCTTATTGAGAGAAAATCTGAGTTTAATAATTAAAGGCTTAGAGAAACAAGTGGGTCTAAATATTCCTGCTCACCAACCATCTTTTTACTCATTCTTGTCTTCATCCCATAAGAATGTGACGGCATGGCCACACAAAGTCAGTTAAATATCTTTATGCGTTGTCATTTAACAATTTTAAAGTTAAAAGCAGCGCTCTAAACTTGGACAGAAAGTCAAAGAAAAACAGGTGTAATGTGATCAGTTTTATAGCAGCTGAATTCTCAGCCATCAAATTTCTAAAACTCTTCTTGTGCACCAACACACACACTCCATTTTATATCAGACACTTCCGTTAACTCTTCCTGGGTAAAACTTTTAATATACATTTACTTTCAAACATTTGTATTTGTTATATCTGTTTATGTCTTGGTGGGTCCAAACAATTCCTATAAAGTTAATTTCCTCAACAATGTATTAGTATCTACAGGTTAGTAAAGTAGACACACTGGCTGAAACACCCATGCACACAAACAAAACATAAATCCAGTAACAGTTTAATTCAACATGAATTTTATTACATGTCCGGATGTTAAACACTATTTCCATAATTTATTAGTGTTTCTGATTTCCTTCTGGCACACTGTTCATATTCACAATCCCACTCAGCAGAGTGACATTAAAGTTATTTACAGACATTGAACCACATGCATCTCTGACACAAAACAGGCGTGGACGAGACAAGAACACCCAGCATTCACAACTCGCTTATTCATCTGCTGGATGGCTGTTTCTGAGGGAGTTTCATGATTGTGGCTAGTGCAAAAAGAAGAGGATGAAGATGTTGGTCCGTATTCTGTAAGCTCATATTCATCCAGCGGGAGGTATTGTGTGAAGACAAGCAGCGCCTCCAACCAGTCAGGACAATCTTTCTGTGCTCAGCTGAGATTGAGCATTTAATAATGAGCTTTTTGAAGAATAATTAATTTGTCAATGGTTCATCCTTGAACAATCAGAGGATTGAAATTCTTGGAATTGATATGTGATATATAGTGCTGCAGAGCTCCACTGTCATGCAAAAACTATTAAAAACACATCAGTAAGACAAACAGTATCAAGACCGATACGACAATCTGAAATGCTCCAACCTGCTGCCGGTAACGTTAACAAAAACAACAACTGTGAACTAATCTGCAGCTAAAAATAGTCCAACAAATGCACCAAATCCTCATGGTTGAGAAAACTCATAAAAAAAATTTCTATTTTTTTTTTTTAAATGACTGTGTTGCTTTTAGAAATCAAATTATTTACCTGCGACTAGTTTTTATGGTAAACCAGTAATCTTACTTTGGATTTACAGATGTAATGGGCTGATTTTCATTTTGATCATGGCTATGAGCAACAAGATCCCGCCGTTACTCTGACTAGACAGGGTAAGGCACTCAAAAAGTCCCTAAAGAGAAATCTGATAGTATTACCAGTACAAATATTTTTTCAGCCCCATAGCTCAATATAAGCAGTGCATCTGGATGATACTCCTCCTGTGGTTCAGTACAACTAAGCAAAATGAAAACCAAACCCAGTGCATGTTTTTATGGAAGCTCAGCAGGCTCATCTCACGCCTACAGACAGATCTGTCCTTCTGTCAAGAAGCTACAGAGAGTTGTTCAAGTAAGTGTCCATAAAAACAGTCTTTCTGGTTGTACATGGACTCCACATCTCATTTCAGTCAGAGGAAAGAGGAGCACAGCTCCACAGCAGGAAAGTGTTCATCCGTATCCTCACGTCAAAGGGTTCTCTACTTAAACTCATCTCTGATAGGGGAAGGGTGTCAAGAAGCTAGCATTAATCACAAAGCATGCGTGGACATGCAGAAACTCATTATAGGGTCTACTGTTCAGACATGGCTCCCTTGTTCACTTCTTTGGCATTTTGCAAAGTTTTTGGTGCTAAAATGAAAATTTGGTGACATGTTGGTTAAAAGTGCCTCCTAATTGTGCCGTTTGTAAATGATGGCGAGGAGTGCCATGGTTCCGGCTAATAACGCTAGAATTCCCAAGTAAGCAGACGTAGAAGGCTGGTGCTCGGGGTGCGGCTCTGTGGGTCCGTTCATGTGATGAGTCGGCTGCAAGGAGAAAATGATAAATATTAAAGCTGAACTGGAGGCGATGTTTACACAGACATGCTTAGAGTGTGTGTTGGTGTTGGACAAACTTCCTGTTTCAAAACATTTCCCAAGAGGAATCTTATTTAAGTTTCTGCTCTGTAGCTCGTCCTGATGATGACTCACTCCAAACCTTTTTAAAACTGAATTACAGAGCAATTTTTCTTGTTTACACAAATATGAACAGAGCATAAGAATGAATACATAAAAAAGAAACAGTGGAAAGGAGATCGTATCATAAGTATAAAATGCTTAAAGGAAAATTCTAGTATTTCCAAACATTGCATCATTTTTCCATTATTGCATCCAAGAGATTAAGAAAAAAAAACTTCAATGTATTAAAATATGCAAAACTGCAAAGCTAAATCTAATCATCCAGTAGAAAGGAAAAGAAAATTCAGAGCGGTTAACATTAAGCTGCTGCTTTTCTCATTAGTCTTTAAGGGATTTTAATTGTTTCTCACTTTGACAATAGTAGTAGTTTCACTTTCTCAACATATAAATGTACTGGCATGAGTTTAGGAGTCAAGACTTGCTTCAGTCTTACTGGTGTAAGGAGCATCATTTGGATTGGTTGGAAAGTAAAGTTGATATACAATTACATACAACACAGGGATACCCGACACATTTTAAAGGAAAAAAATTGTTAATGATTAAATCTATGTAACTACAGCTCAACTTTAAAACACAGTTTTCGAATTTAACTAATGTCCATCCTGATGTCTGTGAATAAAGATTGGGAAAATGTTGCTTGAGAAACTCAAATGACATAAAAAGAAAACTGAAAGCTGGCTGAATTTTACGCTTTCATCTCTATCGCAATGTCAAAATCCATGAAAACTGGCAGTTTCCACCACCAGCTGTAACTACAGGAGATAAAGCTGTGAGCACTTTTTTAGCCAAACTGAGTTAGTAGTAAACTGTCCCTAACAGGATGGCATTTTGTTCCAAAAACCGACACTTCTGTATGCACCTAAGTGTCGAAAAGTCTTCATTCAAAGTAATTTCTTCATCAGACCTGGATTGCTGGAGTGACAGAATATTTAATGACCTAAGCTGAGCAATACAGTTGCATTAAAATTACATTTAACACCAACAAAAGAAGAAGAGGTTATAGTTATAAAGATGGTTTAAAACTTACAGCATTTTCAACATTATGCAAATATTTCAATGATGGGTGATAAGAAAGAGAAGTTAAGTGTTTCTTAAAAAGCAACGTATGGCCTTTCAACAAATTTACTGAACTTACTGTGAAGCACAAGGTAGAAAAGACACACATGGTATGTAAAGTCACACATAAATGTACTTTGGTAATAAAACCAACATGAAGTACAGTGTTTCCACCCTGACATGTCTGCAGCTTCAAAGAAACACAGCCAAGATTAACAATAAACCGAGAATTAACGCAGAGAACGAAGACAGTCAATCAGCATGTGGCACCTTTCACACATCAGGAGCAGTGGAGTAAAGAACCACCGGTTTCACCAGGTGCTGAAACCTTGGAGCTGTAACTTTATCTCAAGCTTAAATTTACAAAAAGGGTAAGCCTAGATCAGGAGTGGGGAACCTGGTCCTGCAGGTTTTCCATCCATCCCTCCTCCAACACACCTGACTCACATCAAATAGATCTGACAACCAATCACAATTCATTTGAATCAGGTACGCTGGAAATGGGATGGATGGAAAACTAGCAGGATGAGGGCCAAGATTCGCCACCCCTGGCCTAGATAAAAGAATCATAGTTTACCTGAAAAGCCATTATACTGTATGCTACTTGTGGACTTCAGATGTAATGAAGATAATGACTTTGATAAGATTTCTTTGACAAGACTTAGAGTTTTGATTTAGTCTTTAAAATTAAACTTAAGGATGGAGTACTATCTCTACTAACTAACAGTATTTATTAAGCAAAAGTAGTTATGTGTAATTGTAGATGTAAGATATTAAGATGCATCTTTAGACTAAATACAATTAAAAAAGAATCTGAATCAAATTGAATCTTGAAGCCACCAAATAACCACAACTGTAATGTTTTACTGTCTCACTTTCTATGGCATGTATATGATGCATTTATCTTACATTTGTAAATTCAAGTTATAATAAATAAGTAGGCTCTTCACAATTGGACACTGATAAGAAAATATTAAAATTGAAAGCTGCAAAAGGAAAAACGAAAGAACAAGAAAACAACACAATAACATAATTAATGGCTACCTTTTTCTGAACACATAGCTCCACATCATTCCCTGCTGTTCTGAACAGCTCCACCACAGCGTTATGTGTCTGATCCTCCAGTAGGATCCCATTTATCTAAAACGGCCGCAAGACAGACACAAATCAACAATTTAAACAAACAACTGAGCAGCACCTTTTTCTCCTTCATGTAACTGTTGATAGACTAATATAGAAAAGACCTAGTCACCTCATTCAGTCACTTAAATACAGAGTAAATATTTGCAAAAGACATGCTGCAACCTTTGAGTGGTTTCCTTCACAAAAATGAACTCAAATTGTTGGACTAAAAGATAAAAAAGAAGTTAGCAGTAAAAAGTTTTAAGAGAGGTTTAATCCTAACACGCATTAAAAAATGTAGCTAAAGACTCTTGATAAATGCCAGTATATATTACCATCAGGATCTTGTCTCCCTCTTGCAGTCTTCCATCCTGCGCAGCAGCTCCATCCTGCTTTATTTTAGACACATATATGCCACTATCATTTACAATATATGGCTGGTCTGCACCCCCAACTATATTGAATCCTAAGCCTAGAAAAGAAAATGAAAAAAAAAAAAGACAAATAAATAAAAAAACACACAAACAGTGTAAGATGAAAGGAGAAATTCAATAGGCACAAGTCCAGCTGTTTACCAGTGCAACAGCTGCTGATCCAATCATAAATTTATCTCAGTGGATCAAAGTGCAACACTTCTGACGCCTAAGTGCCATTCAGATCTACATGTTTAAAGAAACACCACCCCACAAAATGTTACACAACTCTAAAGCAGACATTATTTGATCCCCAAGTTACACATGCTACTGAGAAACTGTCCATCAATGACAGGCCGACTACTTATGAAGACTTTAACTACGTTTTGGTGAAATAAACATTGACTTTTAACAGGTTAAGCTGACTCATTCAGTCTCTGGCCACTTAGTTGCTTCATTAACGCAACACGAGGGCAGAAGTTTGCCAATACATGCCAATTAGCCTTTAGCTTTGAGGCACACAGCAGCTTGTCAGGATTGATTTTTGCTGCTACGTAGCCAGTTAGCATCGTTGTCACTATAAGCTAATTGTGGGACAAGTTCTCCTCTTACCTGACGGTCCTCGCTTAAGTTTAATGTCCACGAAGTTGGGTGAAGAATGCAGAGAGCCGTTCATTGTGCCAAAACACCAAAATATTAAAACAGAAGTCTGCAGAGAAAGGGGGACAAACTATTTATCTGAAGGTGAACTCATTGAAGAGTTTCGATTTTGCTTCCTCCGGTTGCAGATAGACGTTGATGCTCTGCTGCCCCCCGATGGGAAGAAACGGAACTGCAGGCTGACCTTTGAACTACAATGACCAAACTGATTTACTACTGCTGTAGACTGCTGTGAAATTCATTAAAATGAATATAACTACAAAC
>JAVQJG010169174.1:0-12293 GCA_036024015.1 Craterocephalus amniculus
CCCCCCCCCCCCCCCCCCCCCCCCCCCCCCCCCGGCTCCTTAATGAGTTCTCTGCTCATCGCTGAAATCACTTTATTAATTTCCTTTGTTCAAACTCGGAGTGGAGGTCATTATGGTCCCCTTTGCATTTTTATTGCTTCGTCACAAATGAAAATGAAAAATAAACGGGAGATATTCTTCCCATACATGTAGACTAAATGAAATCTATAACGTAACAGCCGAGCCTAATTTGGGCTGGTTGTATGTGGCGCTGCTGCCGTGTCCTTCAGGCCCTTCAATAGGTTGTACAGTATTTTGGTGTGTGTTAAAGGAACAAGGCTGATGGCTCAATTTGAGCCTAGCCGCGCATGTATGTGTGTGTGTGTGTGTGCGGGTAGGCATGTGTGTATACATGCCGTGCATGTGCATAGACCCATGTGAACAAGTGATTTATGGGCTGTTTTTAATCAGGCTGTAGAAAATGTTATTAGACAGCCTTCTCGCACTCCCTCTGCCTGCAAATGAGTCGGCCCCCGCTGCACCCTGGGAGAGGCTCCTGTAATTAGTTCTGGGAACTCACCTGTTACTGAGTGAGACTGAGGGAGGGACATAAAGAAAGGATGCAGTGAAAGGGTAACACGCAGACAGATAAACAGGACAGAGAGATGTGTAGGTCAGAGTGAACACAGAAACAGAGCTCTTGGTTTACATTTTCCCAGCATGTTTTGGGGCTGTGATCTGGAAAATATAACACTTTAATCCTAAAACTGCTGGATTTTGTGAGGAAATTTGCTCTCGAACAAAGAAGCAGAGTTCCTCATCCCCAACTGTATTGCCTTGACAAAACATTGGAGATGTTGCTGCAAACTCTAGATATACTTAATTCTCATGTCTGTACATTTATAATCAGGCCAAAATATAAAATTAAAAAAGCTTATGGGGATTCCTAGCAATAGGATTCAAAAGTCTGAATTTCCAACTTGCCTATTCTTCTTTTTTTTCTGCTTCTGTGATGCTCTGATATTCATTTGCAGCTATCACTGCACAGTCCGCCAACAGGCTTTACCCATTAGTAACGGATTATTTCATACATGATGCTGAGGGGGGAGAGAAATCATTAAAGAAGCAAGGATGAGGAGGACAAATGGAGAATCTGGGAGCAGCCTAGCCTGAGATCCGTCTACTGGAGGCAAAATTAGTATCAGAGTTATTTAGATTATTTTCAAAGAAGCCTTGGAATTTAATCAGAATGGAAAGAAGAGCTGAATGATTTTTGGGGGGTTATTTAGGAGTATCAAATTGTCCCTCAGATCCATATTGACATGATGGGGTCCCACAGTTGGTGGTGTTTTATCAGCTGCACTTAACCAAGGTGAAATATTGGATTGAGATCTGGTGGCTGTGGAGGCACTTTACAAAGAGCATTTATCCTGAAAAGAAACATTGCACTGAAAAGACTCTTTTCAGTCTTTTATTGTCCAAGTTTGCTGAACCTATATGATTTGCCTTGATTCCTCACTCTTAGCTGACATGAGTGACACCCACTGTTGCTTCAAAGTTCAGTTTGTGGTGCGGACAGAGATGATACTTTGCTTGCCTTGGATGTAGCCTGCGGTTGTCTGAGTGTTAACATCTCTAGTCAGTCCATTCTCTTCTGACCTCTTGGATCAACAAGATATTTTGGTCCAGGCAACTGCTGCTCAGTATATTTATTCTCTGTAAAATCCTAAAGGTGGTTGTACATGAATATTCCAGTGGATCAGCCGTTTCTGAAATACTCACTGTTAGACAACCATGCTATGTTCAGAGTGACTTAAATCCTCCCTGGGATTCAGATGTCCATATAAAACAACTTTAATGAGCCTAGTAAAATATAATTACTATATATTGTGTCAGTAGGATAGAACGTGTTTTAATTCCTGAATCAAAAAACTGCACCATCTCAGTGACTCATCTTAGAAACTGCAGCGAAAGAAACTCCTTCAAAATCATCTTGTGACCTTTTGTGCTCTTGGGCACATCCCAGTAACCCATACGGGATGACTATATCTGGCATCAGGCTCTCCGGTGAGAACTGCCCTGACAGCCCAGCAGCCTGTCACTCCCTACTAAACAAACACACAAAACAACAATATTGTCAGCACACAAGTACACGGTTAAAATGTGCACATATAGACTTCACAAACCCACCGACACACACACGCTGCACCTCTCCAGCGCTCCTGACAGGCCAGTGAAAACATTATGAAATATTCAGTAAGTTTCACCGTGCTTTGAGTTCTACCTGTCTCAGCTTTTCTTTTTGCTTCGTGTTTGTTTGCATGAAAGAAGAGATGCGGTGTGTTTGCATGTAGGCATCTGGAGGCTTTTTTTCCCCCTCATGGAAATAGGTAGCATAAATGTGTGTCTTTGTGCACATTTACCGGAGTGCATGTGCTTGCACGTTTGAAGTAGCTCTCAGTTCTTGCTGTCATGGTTGCATGTAATTGGGTCTGAGCTAGCCGAACCTGTTTGTCTGAGTCTTGTCTTCTGCTTAAATCAGCGTTGTTGTGCCTGTAAGTAATATAACAAAGTGGACAAACCTGGTGCAGGAGTGTCAGCGTTGTCATTATTTGCTTTTGAAGTGTACACAAAGCGTTCAAAATGAGTTACCCCTTACCAAATTATATTAATTACTTCTGTTCATCCCTACTTTGGGTGTTCACAGATCTATTCAAGAGTTTGTGAATAAACTGTTCTTTTTCTCCCACCAGAACGTTCATCAAACATCTGTCTTTCCCTTGGCTGCCTTTGTAGAAAGTCTTTTTTACTGTAATATCCACATGATTAGTCCTCTGCAGTCTGTTTCCTCCCACTTGACTTTAAAACTTTCTCAGATGACTGCCGCTGGGGATACCGTCTGGTGATTAACAGACCATATCACCGCTGTAGCATCTCTGTGCAAATGATGGACCCTCTTCATTGGTGCAGAGAGGAGCAAATGCTGAAGGAGGCTTCAGGGAGTGGCAGTGAAATGGACATTTTTTGGGGAAATATGAAAGAACATCCTTTAGAATTGTGAGAATATCCTTAAGCTTTTAATTAAACGTGTTTAAGCGCATGACTAGTTTTGATTTACCCTTTATTTCACCTTAAATAGTCAGTTTTTTTTCAACTTCAGATGTTTTTGTGCAACCATTTACACAATAATCAGATTTTATTACACTGCTGTCCACCACAACTCAGAGGGTCACATCAGGCCTGGCATTTCCAGATTGTGTCACCCCACAACTTGTTTCTTATTCCTTATAGCAACCAAATGTCATGTTGCTGACGCTGTAAATTCTTTCACCAATAGGAAAGACAATATCATTTCTGTTTTGTTTCTAAATGTTTTAATTGAAAAGTTATTTCTGTTTCCATTGCACCACACATGCACCAAATGTGACAATATTAATGAAAAAATATATCTCTTTTACTTGACCTATAGGCCTACAAACTATTTCAAAACTACATAACATCCTACATTAAACTGACTATGAGGAGTGACTACAGAGGAGTAACTTTCCTTTTTTAGATGACTGAATATTTAACCTGGTTGTACCAGATGTCACTTGGGACGTGGAAAATGAATGTGTTCAACTGTCCCTTCTAAGTACCTAGACATACATGCACCATTGAAAAGCCAAGACTCTTGAGATTTGAATGATGTCAGTCTTTTATCATTTCAAGAAAAAAAATAAAAAAGGTTAAAGGTTTTAAAAAAAGGTTTTTAAGGGGTTCTGTATAAGACAATTTAGTGCACAGATATGAAACTTGGTTAAGTGGGGATTTTATCAGAGGATGCTCAAAGTCCACATAGTTTAATGGCGTGCATTTCAAACACGATTTCTGACATTTTTAGCTTTGTGCAAAAGAAACAGAAGTGAATAGGAGCAACTTTATTAGGGATTCAACAGGAATATAAACTTACAATTGATTATTATACAAAAAATTAAAAAAAGGGAGATAAACCTTGCAAATCTGCAAAGCACCTAAAGGCCAGCTAACTGAAAGTAGCAGCTGATTTAGTTGACAGTAGCTAGCAGCAGCAAAATTAGTTAACATTAATTAGCAGCTGATAGGCTCACAGTTAACAGTAGCTTGCAGCCAACTTAGCCAACATTATTTAGCAGCTAACACAGTTACAGTAACTAGCAGCCAACTTAGCTATCATTACCTAGCAGCTGACACAGTTAACAGTAGCTAACAGTTGATTTAGCTAATTTGGAAGAAAATGGAAATCCTTGCATATGTAACACATCCTGTTACATATTTTCACAAACATTGTGGCCTTGTTTAAATCTAGAAACAATTCGTATGAAAGAACAATTCTCAGAAAAAAGTTTTTTCATGGAAAAATCAAGTATTTTTTCTGTTTGACATCTTTGGTTTTTAAAGACGTTATGAAGTGATTCTTGGTCACAAAAAGAAGTGTCTCTGATATTTCTGAAGTTGTGATCCTTAGACATTTATGCAGTTTGTGTTATAGCATAGTGACAGCACGTCATGCATGAAAAGGAATGATGAACGTAGCTTGAAACCGTTGGGAGCTAAAGAGATTTTTCACTCAGTAAAATGGAAATATTGACAAAAGCATTTTTTCCCCCTGGCTTTGCATTTTAATAGCTTCATTAAATATTTCTGAACAGGTGCTTATTATCGAACATGTTTAAAAGTACTTTTTCAAAGTCACCACCCAAACACACTCTTGAAATATGTAAACAAATTGGCAGATCGACATCCTGAATGAGCTGATTGAGTGAAAAGCCATCTGTGGCAGCCTCATGTTGACTGCTGTTCTTTAAAAGCCTGTTCACAGAGACAAATCTACCAGCAAAGAGTTGTGGATAGAAAAAAAAATCAAAAGATATACGTTGCACAGTCCAGAGTGGACGATCTCTGCAAAGACTTTTATCGACCACATTGCACTTTGCTGCCAGTGTAAATGTGCTACAGGTGTATTTGTAAATAAGAGGCTGGATTAGTATTTTTCATTGACACTGACCGGAGGAGAAGCTTTTCTCTGTTTTACCTTTTGTTAAAGCTTACCTGCAGCAGTGTGGGTAGCACAGTGCCAGATTTATGAAGCAACATAACCATATAATGGTATTACAGTAATCTAATCTGAAAATGGCACCTGAAGTCGTTTCTGGAACGATGAAAAAAGCTCAGTAATCGCATAAGAAGTTGATAAAATTGTGCTCTGTTGGATTGGCGGTTGCCAGCTCATGGGTGGGTTGGATGAGGGGGGTATTGGCATAACATAAAATGATTGCATAAAGTGCTTTTTTTGTCTCTGTGTGTGTATTATACAGAAAAGACAAAATTGTGTTGTCAACACTAACAGAAAAAACTGTTTCGCTCGATAAATTCATCGTGCTTATGTTTACCTTGTTAATGTTAGACCTGTTTTTAAGTGTCTACATTCATAATAGATGGATTACACAGGCTTGCATCTACAGCGCCTCCACCATCCATTAGCGGTTATGATACAACGTCCAAGAACCCCCCAGCCCAGACAGAATGATATAGCCGAACATGGTCCCTCCATCCCAAACACATGTTGAGTGGTGTTCATTAGTCGAATCGTTCGGAGAGGTTCATAAATCACAACCATCTGGAACACTCTCAGGGCTGCAAAGCAGGACACACTCGGCGTGCCCGCCCGCCCTTCCACCCTGTGCTGCTGGCAAACAGCCAATCAGATAGCAGGTCCCACAGTGCCGCGTCATCGCCGAGCCAGGCAGGGACCATTAGACAACCTTTTATTAAAGCTCTCTTTCTTCTGAGAGATAAATGAAATTTGTTTTATGGTGTTATTTGCAAAGTCGGATAAGGAATCAACACTCAATCATTAACGTTCCCTTCACATGACATTGTAGGAGATTATATCACAAAGTTTCTTTTATTAGTGCATTTTTCAGGGATTAGTTTAAACTCATACCAATATTTGCATTCAGAGCCTCCATATCTATTGAAAGAAAGTTTCTATGTGTGCCAGAAATACGAGTTCACTGGCAACTTGAAGCTTTCCAAAGTCAGACGGACAATCATGTGAAGCTAGAACAGCAAAAGGGACTTTAAATTATTATTATTTTTTTGTTTGAATACCTGTAAGTTAGAGAGAAATAAGCTGACCTCTGCAAGGTGGTATGAACAAAATAATTAAAAAAAAGAATAAATATTCTTTTATTTTTTATTTTTAAGCTTCTGTCCTGTTATTGTTCAATGCATCCATTACAGATTGACCATGCCGAGCCCGTGTTCACTCGCTGTTTGGATGCTTGAAGCGGTGCTTGTTTGCAAGCTTTGCAAATACTTAAATCTTTTCCCAGCAACCGGCGGCCATCTGCTCCTCTGAGCAGCTGTCTCGTCGTCTGACAATCAAAATAACTGATGCTGAACGGGAGACGGCTATGAGAAGATAGCGAAGCACTTTCAGGTAGCAGTTTCCTCATTTTGTAACGTCATTAAGCTATGGCAGCTATCATGATTGATGGAGGTCAAACTGAAGTCTGGAGGACAAAAAAAAGGGCTTTTAGAGAGAGAATTACTTGTAGTTGTTTTAGGACAATCAAAAGACCTTCAAAGGGAAATAATAGCCTCTGGAGTAGTGGAGCATTGCTTTCCTTTACAATTATGCTGAAATAAATGTGCTTTTAATGGAAAAGTCATCAAAAGAAAACCTTTTGTTGCATGTGCATCTGCCATATGCATTTCATGCATCGACGCTCTCATTCCCCATTCACTATAAATGAGGTGTTTCGTGTTGCTGACTGAGTACATTGCTTTGTTAGCATGGCTTCCAGTGGAAACTTGAGAGCAGTTCCAATTTTTCAGGAAGCATCGGAGGCGCCCACCGATCTGTTTGTCTGATCTTGTTGCTACGACTTTAAGCGTCAGGCCTACCGGTGAGCATCAAAGCATCGTGACCGTGTGAATTCTACCTCAAGACTGGCGGTGGAATCAAGCATACCCAATCCCAGCCTGTGACATAGGAACAGTTTTTTTTCTTTTGTGAAGTGAATGGATTTAGTTAAATACCCAAATTGTGTAAACGACATCACACGCTCTGTAAGCCAAAAAGATGAAAAGAGGATTGCTGCAGCTACAGGATAATGATTCAAAATACTCCTCGAAATCCACAATGGACTACATCAAGAAGTGCGGCTAAGGGGGTTTGCCGTGGGCCCTGCAGAACTAAAAGCCTTTATTCTGGAAGAACTGAAAGACCATCTGCAGCAAACAGTGTTTACAAGCTGTGATACATCCCACGTGGGGTATTACAAAGCATTGACAGCGCAGGGTGCCCAAACTTTCTCTGTTTACTTTATCTAACTTGAAATATTAGCAAATGAATCCATCGCTTGTTGTTTTTTGCATGGAAAGGCATCCTTTAGCTACACATATTCATTATAAGTAGACATTTGCCTGCCTGTGAGGTTATTAAAGCAGACATGTCATCAGTTTGTAAGAATATATCTTGAAAAATATGAGCTGTTTAACATCCAAAGATGGTTGAATTTGCTTCCGAAGCTTCCCAACTCTGATGCTTTTCTATTAGTAGTTCAAGATGTGAGGATGTTTTTGCTTTAAAAGCTGTAAACCTGTTGTCTTTGGAGACTTCAGACTAATGCGTTTGCCATTCACATGTGCAGGTGTCAGTGTGCGAATGCATATTCAGCTCAACACCTGTAGCTCACACTCCTTTTGAAATTGCTTATTTGTTTGCACAGGCACACATCTGGTGTGTATCTGGAGTGTGCTTTGCATGAGCTTATCATTCATCAGACACAACTCAGTTATACGTCGTCCTGCACACACAGTCACACACACACACACCAAGCTCTGAGGTTTATCCTACATACATGTTCTGTTGTCTGCATTCCTTCGATCCACAAAGCAGAGAGGTGAGCAGCATTTTCGTCGTCGCGGTTCGGCGATGCGCTGTTGAAGCGCGAGCATAACTTTCGTAGGAGACGGTGTGCTCCGCGAGAAGTCGGACAGACATTTTCCTCTCCCAGCCACCGCTCCCCTCCACCTCTCTTGGGAAATCACCGCCAGGACGGGAGAAGAGAGATGTTGTTTTCTTTTTGCTCAAGTGCCGTGCTTCCCTCGGCTTCCTCTCCCTCCTCCGTCCACCTGTGCCCTCCTCGGCAGCACAATAATAATCTGCCCATCTGCCGTAATCAAACCCAGCTCCTCTGTTTTGCCACTTGTGCCTTTCCTCCCTCCTTCGTCTAACTTTGCGCTTGTACTCCTCGTTGCCTTTTTTTGTTTTTCCACCCCCCCCCCTCTCCTTGCTCAATCACAGCCTCGTCACCCCTCCCATCGCCCTCATTATCTCTCACCTCGGCTCTCATCTCCGCTTCCTCTCATGTTGCAGGCAGGCCTCCCTCCCACAGGCCATTATTGATCAGCTTAATCGGAGGTGTTAAAATGCAATTCCAGACGTCTTCTCCGCTTCATAGCTCCGTGAGCCATTCGATAGCGTTTAGATGCTCGGGTGCAGATGTGGCCGTGTTGGCTGTTGGTGACAAAGATGGAGGGCGGAAGGGAGCGACGGTGCTAATCACGAGCCTCAACATTGTCACACTCTTGCTTTGCTGAATGGCCAGACAAATTTTTTTTTTTCCCCCTCTTTTATTCTATTTTTGTTTTTCACATTTTACCCATCTGTAAGTTTTTTTTTCTCTTTCTTACCAACTCATCTAATCCTGATCGCACGGTCTCTTTTTGTCTGTCACTTCCTCTCTGTTCCCTCTAGATGTTCTGTGTCTCATTGTCGCATTACGAACAGACGTGATCAGGTATTCATATTCAAATAACTCTCCTTTGGGAGATAAAGGGGCCCATTGTCTTTCATCCTTGATGTGTTAACTGTAATTCCCAATCTCTCAACATTTTGCATGAATGAAATAGATCCCGGCTGGGAAAATCCAGTCACGGAGAAGCATTTTCGTTTCCATCAGCAACTTTTATGAATTTAGATTAACAGTGTTATGGGCTGTTCACTAGTAGGTTCCTGTTTCCCAGTGTAACCCTTTCAAACAAGTCACAAGGTTGGTTAATTGGTTAAAGCGAGACATCTGGAGTGTCTGGTTGCACGGGGAACTTTGGTATTTTTATCCCTTCTTGTTTCGGCTTGTCAAAGTTGTGTTTCTTGCTTCAATTTCCATCACATCCGTGATGGAAGCTACCAGCTACTTCACATATACCAGCAACCAGTTCTCAATCCCAATTTATGCTTCATCACACGGTGTCTGTTTTGGATCTGCAGACTGGTGACATTAAAAGAGGATGCTTTGCCATCATACAGAGACACTAGGAGATTTTTATTCTTTGTTTTCTATTGCAAAACAGGGATAATCTCACAGAGACTATAACAGCAGAGCCGACTGTTCCTTTCAGCATCAAATCACCATAACACCTTATTACATGTGATATTATATATACATGATAACAGAGGAAATGTGTTGTTTAATATCAAGTATAAATGAAGAGGTGTGCTGTAATCACAAAACATTATGAGGCATGTTTGTGCTTTACACTTCTGCCTGCATGTGTTTTGCTTTATTTGTGTTTAGATGAAGTAGACATGATATGATTTTTCAGTGATTTATTAAATAAACTCTTATTTCTCTTCATTTTCATGAATCTGAATCATTCAACAGCTCAGTGCTGTTTATTATTGAGCCTTTTCTACAGTCCAACTGTTTCTGATTGCAGCCCATATGGTGCCATTTAAATGTCAGTTCTTTGAAATTGACATTAAGAGTTAAAATGAAGAAATTATAATCAGACTCTTTATATTCTTTAGAATACTGTTCAAGATCTCAACAAAGGCATTTACTGATATTTTACCTTCCAAAAAGAGATCATGTTACACTTTTAGTCAACTTGACTGGTCCTTAAAATGGCTAGATGTTATTCAGAGAGTTTTATTGTGCAAATTAAAGGCCAACTTGTACCTCACTCTCACTCCCATATCCTTATGTATGGGAATTAAGAGTTATGAAAGGAGGCGTGTTTCTTGCCAGGAAGTGATTACGGCCCCCAAGTTCTCACAGAAACGACTGTAATCAATGCTTTGAGGAGGAAATTGCCTTTGTTCTCTTCAACATTACAAGTATTAAAATGATTGCATATCTGTGCACATAAAAGTCACCATAATATGTGATATGGTCCAAAATGTAAATAAATGTTAGCAGAAAATGATCCCGGTTTTGTAGACTAAATGGCTTAACTGACTGAGTGGGCTTTTAATGACCGGTTGCAACCAGTTCATTGGGTAAGTAGGCAGTATAATTAAGGTTTAAAGCTGTCTTGATGTTGAAAGCTGGTGACAGGGGTCAGGTTTTGGCCAGTAGGAAATCATTTATGTATTATGATGCATTTTTGAGACAATAGAAAATGGCTTAGTTGTTGATAATAAACAGTATTGAGCAGTTAAATAATTCTGTCATGAAAATGAATGGAAATGAAAGCTTGTTTCATAAATCACCAATAAATCATATCAGCTGATGTCAGTACTTCAATTGTTAACATGAACATAATTCCATGTGCATGTTAATAATTCCATAATCCCATATGTATGTAATGTTAATTTGATGGGAGAGGGAAAGGCACAGACCAGACCTTCCAGAAAGCCAAGTAAAACACCTTTAACAGACGTGTACACAGAGGTGTCACATAAAGAAGCACAAATACTTTATCTTAAGTAGAATTTGGGGTATTTTTACTTTACTGTAGTAATCATTTAGATGTCTTTTACTTCTACTTCTTTCATTATTATGCAATTACTTGTACTGTACTTTCTATTCATTACATTTATTCATTACATCCTTGTTTCTCCTATTTAATTTGACTTGTTCTTATTCCAGCTCTTTATCGTTAAATTTAATACCCAAAAAATGTATCTATCCAGATTCACCACTCTATCATCAGGATAGAGTCAATGTGACTGTAATTGGATGAGCAGTTTACCATTCCTACATCCCATTCGTTATGCAATCCGGGCCCAGATTTGCCGACATGAGCGGGATAATTCTGAAGTGGACTTTTACTATCATACTTTATGTAGTTTTGAAGCCAGTACTTCTACACTTTTACCTGAACAGAAAGCTTGAGTTGATACTACAACTTCTACAGAAGTCTTTTTAAACCCTGGTATCGATACTTCTTGAGTAATTTATGTGAATACTTTTGACACCTCTGCTTGCGCGCTCCCACGGTAGTGGAATCAGTTTCTGTCAGATCATTCTTTTTTGTGATTATATAAAAAATAAAAAAAAATCTCCCTGGGTCCACTGGGATACTCCATAGCATCACAGCATGAACAATGGAAATGATTAAACTTGTTTTTCTTACCCTTTCAAAGTGTAATGAAGGCAGTACAGTCATGGAAAGGTTACAAGTCAGGTTCTTTCCACTTTTTTTTTTTTACTTCTCACCCTCTTTTTGCTCCTATTCAACAACGTTATACTGTAGCACAAAAAGGCCTTCTCTTGGTGATGTTTTCTTTCATTATAGATAGGTGATGCATCTCTTATTGCAAAAGGAAAGTTGTGTATACGCAGCTAGAATCTAGAGATGTTCCCTGTGTCTCAGAAAGTGACGGTAATACCCTGTGCTTTGAAATCTGATGTGAAGGTGGAGATGAAGATTGCCTTTGCAACCACAAGTCCAGCATTTATGAAGAAAGGATGTATTCTTAAACTAGAACGAAGACGAAAGCACTCACCTTCACTTTCCGACTTCATTCCACTCTTTTTTTTTCTTGTTTTGAAACTCTTTAATAATCCTTTTTTATCCAAGCCACTGCTTTAAGTGGCATATGAAATGGATGAGTGGGAGCTGAATACAATTATTTGATGAAAACACATGCAGGTGCACACACAGGTGTTTACACAGGTGTTAATCTGCATTAGTCAGTTGGATCATTGGGTTGCAAAGGCATGTATATTTCCAGGAAAAAACCCATCTGACACATTATCTCATGGTTTCTGTCTTTTTAACCGTTACATGTGATGTAGCTCTCTTGACATTGATTTAATTTAGCACTTGTTTGTCCCTTCCGCGCTTGCTTTGTGTTAATTCCTTTGAAAGGTGGAGAATTTTCTCACTTTAGTTAATCCAACAGATTACAGGTCTGTCTCAGAAAATTAGAATATTATGATAAAGTTCTTTATTTCCTGTAATGCAATTAAAAAACATGAAATGTCATACATTGTGTATTCATTACAAATCAACTGAAATATTGCAAGCCTTTTATTGTTTCAATGTCTCTGATT